>JAJPUD010007589.1:55505-104805 GCA_023553655.1 Myrmecobius fasciatus | reverse complement strand
TAGACTATGAACTGCTTGAAAGCACAAACTGTCTTCTGCCTTTCTTTGTTACACCAGCAATTAGCACAGTAACTGGCATGTGCGAGGCAATTAATAAATGTTGATTGACTGTCTGACTAATCTCTCCCCTTCTTCCTTTTGTATTCTAACCAAGTTGGCCCAATATTTCCTACTTCTGTCCATAAGCCCATGCCTGAAAGATTTCCTTCCACTTCTTGAGTTTGAAAATCTTTTCCTATCCACCAAATGAAAGTAATCACACTCCCAAGATGTTAGACTTATATTGTTGTTAGGCATCACATTGTATTTTTATTATACTTATCTGTATTCTTGATGACTGCATCATTTTTTCATCTTTATCTAGGATCTATCAAGGAGTTGCATTTCAGCAAGTTTATGTAATTTAATTATTGAACTGATAGAATCAAGGCATTGATAGAAGAAATTAACTCACAAGGATGAGAACTTCTTCTACTGAGAAAAAAAGAAAGGAAAGGATAAACAAAAGAGAACAATTTTGATGTGGAGAAAAAAGAAAGATAAGAGCCTTTTTACCAATGATAGATGAACTTAGTCTACTCTCTCACTCATTTCCCTGTAATGGCCTAGTCCTCTCTAAGCTGATATTCCAGGTTTAAGTTTGCTGCTTTAAGAAAATTTTTTGACTGTAGTGCTTATGTAAATTTGCTTTTTAGGGCAGGCAACAAATTTCCCACAAACAAGTGACTCTAAAAAGGTGGCAGGTGGCAATCTGCTGATGAAAGTGCAAGACTTTAAGAGTAACTGGAAGAAAACTGTCAGATATTATATAAGCCATCCAGGAATTTATATTTTAAAAAATCTAACCTTTAACAAAACTTAAGCAGATAGGCATTAATTTCACATAAATTCTTCTACATCATAAAGAACCAAGAAAAACAGAAAAAAGCTTAAAAAAACATAGTAGAGATACTTGAATACACTCATGTCTCAACACTTTTCATTGAGGCTCCAATGAATCACAATGGCTCATTCCCATTCTCTAATGGTCTCAGGAAGAGACTTAGACAAACAACAGCTGTTCAGTCTGTCTACTTTGGATACTTTAGTTCTCATCCCTCAGCATCTGCTAAAAGGACAGATTGAGGAAAACTACTATATTGGTCCCAACTATAAGATGATCCAAAATTAAGGACATTTTACCTTTATTCTTAAAAATTTATAGATTGTTTCTTGAACCTTTTGAGTTTATTTCACATTCATTTCTGAATATGTCCTTTTTCCCTCTGTGGCCCAAAAAATCTAAATGAATTTAAATTAGGTTAAAAAAAGAATTTTGGCAAAATTAACAAACATTGACCATGTCAGCAAGTATATGCAGAATCCCATATCCATAGCCCTCCTATTTCTGAAATGAAGTAAAAGAGGTTCTTTTTTTTTTTCTCTCCAGGGACCAGTTTTGTTCAGTATAATTCTAGTGTTTAGTTTGGAGTTTTGGTCTTTCAAATTACATTGTCAATGTCATTATGTATATTGTTTTCCTGCTTCTCTTTATTTCCTTCTGCATAAGTTTTCATATGTTTTTGGAACTATTCAGAGGAACTACACCTGGGATATTATTAGTATGGAGAAATCCCAGAAGATGAAACTCCCTCTGCCAATATAAGATTAGCACTTTATCTGCAACTTACATTCAATGAGTTTTCCTAAATGCTTACTTAAGTGGCTTGTCTGAAGTGACAGTCAAAATATATCAGAGGTGGGTATTTTAACATAGGATTTATTGGCTACAAGACTGGCTCTGCCCCCACTATACTATGCCACATTTAGTAGCATGTAGGTGAAACATTGGTTAGAGATCTAGGACCTGAGATAAATCTAAAAACACTTACTAGCTGTGTGGCATTGGGTAACTCACTTAACCTCTATCTGCCTTACTTTCATAATCTGTAAAATGGGAATGACAATAATAGCATCTATTTCTTCAAGCTGTCATGAGATTCCAATAAAATAATAACTCTACAGTACTCAGCACAGAATATTAGCTGCTTATTGTTTATTATTGTTTTTACAATGTCAGGATATGACCCACACCTAACACCACATACCAAGATAAGATCTAAATGGGTTCATGATTTAGATATAAAGAGTGATATTACAAGCAAATTAAAGGAACATAGGATAGTTTATCTCTCAGATCTGTGGAGATGGAATAAATTTATGTCCAAAGAACTGGAACTCTTAATTGAACACCAGATAGATAATTTTGACTATATTAAGTTAAAAGTTTTTGTACATACGAAACTAATGCAATCAAGATTAGGAGGGAAGCAATAAACTGGGAAATCATCTTTTCATTTAAGGGTTCTGATAAAGGCCTCATTTCTAAAATATATAGAGAATTGTCTCATATTTATAAGAATTCAAGGCACTCTCCAATATATAAATG
Source organism: Myrmecobius fasciatus (assembly GCA_023553655.1). Lineage (NCBI taxonomy): Eukaryota > Metazoa > Chordata > Mammalia > Dasyuromorphia > Myrmecobiidae > Myrmecobius > Myrmecobius fasciatus. Next base: position 102,377 of record JAJPUD010007589.1, on the reverse strand, counting down.
GTCAAAGGATATGAACAGACAATTTTCAGATGATGAAATTAAAACCATTTCTAGTCATATGAAAAGGTGCTCCAAGTCATTATTGATCAGAGAAATGCAAATTAGGACAACTCTTAGATACCACTACACACCTGTCAGATTGGCTAAAATGACAGGAAAATGTTGGAGGGGATGTGGAAAACTGATACATTGGGGTACTGATACATTGTTGGTGGAACTGTGAACAGATCCAACCATTCTGGAGAGCAATTTGGAGCTATGCTCAAAAAGTTATCAAACTGTGCATCCCCTTTGACCCAGCAGTGTTTCTATTGGGCTTATATCCCAAAGAGATCTTAAAGCAAGGAAAGGGCCCCACATGTGCAAGAATGTTTGTGGAAGCTCTTTTTGTAGTGGCTAGAAACTGGAAACTGAATGGATGTCCATCAATTGGAGAATGGCTGAATAAATTATGGTATATGAATGTTATGGAAGATTATTGTTCTGTAAGAAACAACCAGCAGGATGATTTCAGAGAGGCCTGGAGAGACTTGCATGAACTGATGCTGAGTGAAACCAGCAGAACCAGGAGATCATTATACACGGCAACAACAATACTATATGATGATCAATTCTGATGGACATGGCTCCTTTCAACAATGAAATGTTTCAAACCACTTCCAATTGTTCAGTGAAGAAAGCCATATACACCCAGAGAGAGAGATATGAAATGCGGACCACAACATAACATTTCCATGCTCTCTATTGATGTTTGCTTGCATTGGATTTCCTTTCTCAGATATTTTTTTTCTTGTAGAGATGATTTTTCTTGCATAGATAGCTAAGTGTGGAAATATGTATACATATATCTGACTTGTCAAGTATTTTAACATAATTAACATGTAGTGGACTTCCTGCCATCTAGGGGATGGGAGGGGACTAGGGGGAAAAAATTTGTAACGGAAAGCTTTGTAAAAGTCATTGTTGAAGAACTACCCATATATATGTTTTGCAAATAAAAAGCTTTAGTAAAAAATAAAAAAGATTTGGAGGCCAAAGACCTGAACTGTAGGTATGAGTGGCTAGGATAATCATTGATTTTATTTCCAATTCTGAAATCCAATAAAATTTCTTTGAAATATAAAAAATAATAATGTAAGGATATTCCATTGTATATATTTGTTTAACTATTCCTCAATTAATCCTGCTTTTTTTTCCAAATCTTTATTAGCGCAAAAAACAAAGTCAAACAAAACAAAGAACAACAAAGCAAAGGTATCTTTTGGTGTCTATGAGAACCTGCTTTCCATTTCTGATCTGCCTTGGGTATATTCCCAGTTATAAAAGCCCTGGGCCAAAGGCAATTATCTTTTGGTGATTTTTTTTATAAACATAATTCCAAATTCTTTTTCAGAATGAGGTTACCAATTTACAACTCAATCACTGGCATATTAGTGTCCCCCAGGCTTTCTGAAATTCATTATTTCTATGTTTTTTTATCTTTGCCATTTTGCTGGATGTGAGGTATAATATCTGAGTTGTTTTCATTTGCATTTCTTTTATTATTAGTTCTGATAACAGTTGTAATTTTTTGAGCAGTGCTTGCTTATATTATTTGCTGACTTATCTACTGGACAATGATTCTTAGTTGTATATATTTGTGTTAATTCCATATATGAGGGGTGTCTCATCCTCAGTAGAGGTATTCAATGGAAAACGTCTTTTTTCAATCAACAGGGAAATTTTCTTTTATTTTATAAAATATACTTTTTTTTCAATTAACAAAAATCTATTCTCTATCTCTGCTGTCACCCTTTTCCTTCACCCCCATTTCAAAGGGGGTGAGTTAAAATTTTTGCAGCAAATGTGCACAGTAAGGCAAAATAAATTCTCACAACAAATTTTCACACTGGGTGTGTGTGTAGATGTGTGTGGATGTGTTTTTACTGAGTCCATCACCTTTCTATTAGGTATCATGTTTTATCATCAATCATCTGTAATAATGATTGGTCATGTCATTAACCAGAATTCTTATTTCATTTTCAAAGTTGTTTGTCTTTACAATGTTATTGTTATTTTGTAAATTGTTCTGGTTCTGCTCAGTTCACACTGTCTCAATTTAAAAAGGTCTCCTCAGGTTTCTCTTGAATCTATCCTCATCACCATTTCTTCTAACACAATAGTATTCTATTTTTTTTTTTTACTTTTGATGCTGGTGATTTGGTTTTCTTCTTTTAAAAAATTAGGTAATGGTTTATCTGTCTTATTTTTTAATATCATAGTTTTATTTATTAATTCAATTCAATAAAACTGGCAATTTTAAGTGAAATGGAAGAATATTTTTAAAATATGAATTATTCATATTATCAGAATAAGTAATAAATAATCCAGTCTTAGAAAGAAACCGATCAAGCAGTCAATGAGTTCTCTTCTCCATATAGATTTATAAGTAAATTCTAGAAATCATTTAAAGAACCATTCATTCCAATAGTATATAAGCTATTTGGGGGAAGAGGGGAAGACCTATCAAATTCCTGCTATGATACAAATATGATCTTGACAACTAAATAAATGAGAATCAAAACAGAGAAAGACAAAGACAAGTTTCATGATGAATACTCATGCAAAGAAATGTTGACAAGGAAGCAATAGCAACATATCAAAAAATGTTCTCTCTGGATTGGATTTCTATCACAAATGCTACTTTGGTTGAATATTGAAATAATTTATTAATATAATAAGTCATATTAATAATTAGAACAACAAATATTATAAGATTATATCAATAGATTTAGAAAAATCTTTTGAAATTCTCCAAAATCCATTCATATTTAGGGAAAAAATATTAGAGAACTTAGGAGGAAGTGTATCTTTTCTTATTATGACAAATAGTATCTATCTAAAAACAAGAGTCAGCATTATATATAATGGAGATAAACTAGAGACCTTTCTAATAAGAGCAGAATAGAGCAGATATGGTCATTATTACCATTATTATTTGATATAGTGCTAGGAGTGCCCATTATAAGACATGAAACAGTAAGATATAAAAAAGAAATTGAGGGAATAAGCATAGGAAAAGAAGAAACAAAATGATCACTTTTGTAGGTGATATGATGGTTTATTTAGAGAAATCTAGAGAGTCCACTAAAAATGAACTGAAATAATTAATAACTTCAGCAAAGTTGAAAGATAGAAAATAAATTCATATAATTCATCAGCATTACTATGTTACCCAGCAAGAAAGAATAGAAAGAGGAATTCTACTTTAAAATAACTACAGAATGTATCAAATATGCACCAAGACAAACAGAAAAATTATATGAATGTAGCCACAAAACACTCTATATGCAAATAAAAGCAAACCTATATAGTGAAGAAATATTAATTGCTCATAGGCAAGTCAAGACAGCAAATAGCAATGACAATACTACCTAAATTGATTTACTTAATACCATATGAATCAAGCTTCTTTATAGATCTAGAAAAAATATTAACATTATCAATCTGAAAGAGCAAAAAGGCAATAATCTCAAGGTAAATAATGAAAATAAATAATAAAAATGATAAGGAAGGAGGACTAGTACTATGGGGCTACAAAATATACCACAAAAATAATCATCAAAATACATTGTACTGATAGAGGAGTCAATTACTGAAATAGAATGGAAACAGTAAATGGAAGTAAACAAACATGGTGAAATAGTTTTTTAAAACCTCAAGAATTTTAACTATTCTACAGGAACTGCTGGGAAAACTGGAAAGCAACCTGGCAGAAACTAGGTATAGATCAATATTTCACACCATAAACCAAAATAAATTTCAAATGTATATGTGGTTTGGCCATAAAAGTTGACAATATAAACAAATTAGAGTAGGAAAAAAAGAAATTAGCTTTCAGATCAATGACTAAGGGAAGAATTCATAAACCAAATAAAGGATAGAGAAGATTACAAAAGAACAATTTTATCTGCATAAAATTAAAGTTTTTCAGAAATAAAATCAATGCAGATAAAATTAAAAGGAAGACGAGTAACTGGGGGAGGGAAAATTATTGCATCAAATGTTCTTATAAAGGTCATATTCCAAGATATGTAAAAACTTATTTTAATTTATGAAAAATTAAATCCATTTCCAAATTTATAATTGATCAATGTATGTCATCAGGCAATTTCCAAACGGAGCTATCCAAGTTATCAATAGATGGATCAATAGAATAGATACATGGAAAATTACTCCATATCATTCTTCATTGGAGAAACATAAATTAAAGCAATTTTGAGATAACCACTTCATACCCTTTGCTTTGAAAAAAGTGGACAAAAATTACCTGGTTAATCTATTCTGGAAAGTTGTTTGAAACTGTGCCAGAATTGTTAGTGTACTGTTCATTCTTTCTGACCCAGTGATATCACTACTAGACCTATATCCATTAAAGACATATATGAAAGAAGAAAAGGACCCATATGCATTTTAAAAAAATAATGAACTAGAAACTCAGGGGATACCCATCTTTTAGGGAATGGATACATATAGTTTATGAATATGATGGAACACTATTGTAGTATAAGAAATGATAAAGATGGGGCAGCTAATTGGTGCAGTGGATAGAGCACCTGAATTCAGGAGGACCTGAGTTCAAATTTGACCTCAGACACTTAATACTTCCCAGCTGTGTGACCCTGGGCAAGTCACTTAACTTCAATTGCCTCAGGGAAAAAATGATAAAGGAGACAATTTCTAAGATATCTGGTATGATAGAACCTTGGTGTGATAGGGATTAATTTTCCCTAAAACATTATCAAGTTAGTGCTGGTTTTGAATTACCTCTTATTCTGGGTTACCTAAAAGAATTCTTAAATCTGCCTCCTGTGGAGTTGGGACTCCTTCAGCTTGGTGAAATTCTCAAGACTGTGTAAATCACCAGACCGTGTTCTGCTAATCAGATGTATTTTCATATAGAAACCAGGAAAGAAGGGGAGGGAGTCATCCTTGAATACATATTGCACATCCTTACTTTATTAAAGCAAAGTGAATTTTTTTGTTAACTGTTTAAGAACTTCTGAGCACCTAATTTAATAATGTTAAGTAGAATCTGGATTACTAGCATTTGCTGTTCTCTCCTCTCCTACTTTCCCAATAGATGGAAATGTATAAATTGTATGGACTGATGAGGAGTGAACTGAGAAGAACAAGAATAACAATTTATACAATAATAACAACATTGTAAAGAGGACTTTGAAAGACTTAAGAACTCTAATCATAGTCTTAATGCCAGAGAACTCATGATGAAACAAACACCCTACCCATTTCCTCACTGGGATAGGCTCAAGGTGCAGAATATAGGTATGTGTATATAGAAAAAAAAAATATATATATATATATATGTGTGTGTGTGCATGTACATGCATGTATACATTGCACATGTGTATATACATGAATGTGTATATATACACTTATATATATGTGTGTGTGTATATATTAAACATATATGCATATATATGTGCCTACATATATATGCAGGAATTTGTTTAATCAACCATGCATATTTGTTACACAGCTTTAGTTTTTCTTTTACATTGACAGGTAGGGTGTGTAAGAGTGAGTAGGTAAATTTTTTGTTCATTGAAAAAAATTAAATTAAATTAAAAACAAGTAAAAGAACATGTTTGGAATCAGAAAATAATTATCAGAATATATATTAAGAACAGAAAATCAAGCTTTCTGCTTCTTTATAGTGGTGGCTGCCAAATCTTGTGAGATCCTGACTATTTCTCCTTGTTAAGTATATGCTTTTCTAGATGCTTGCAGTTTCTTTATTATTATTTTTTTTTACTTGACCTGCGAGTTCTGAGTTTGGGTTCTGATGTTCCTGAGAGTTTTCATTTTAAGATTCTTGTAAGGAGGGACAGCTAGGTGGCGCAGTGGATAGAGCACCAGCCCTGAAGTCAGGAGGACCTGAGTTCAAATCTGGTCTTAGACACTTAACATTCCCTAGCTGTGTGACGCTGGGCAAGTCACTTAACCTCAATTGCCTCAGCAGAAAAAAAAAAAATTCTTGTAAGGAGACATAGAATGAGGACATGAAGCGCTGCAATATAGAGAATTGATGACACGGGGGCAACTGGTAAAAGGAGAAAGAAAATATGGAACTGAGAAAGGTAATAAAAATCACTGGTGCATAAACATATCAGAACAGAAAGCTTAGGCTGACTTCATTAATTTTACCCTTCTTCTCAAGATCTGAGGTAAGTACAAAGAAAAGATCTGCTATTTTCCCAACTTCTGCTCTCAGTTTCTAGCTATTCATAGTCAGAATACTCTGTAAAATGTTTCTAATTATCTGAATTTTGCTTCAAACATAAAGCAGTCAGGGACTAGCAAGAGATAAATATAAATGAAAGTTAAGGAAGAAAACTAAATCTCTGACTAACTGTTAGAGATTTTTTCTTACTTAGAAGCTCAGAGCAATTATGGTGGCATTCCTAAATTTTATTTTAATAAACTCCCTAAGACAGCAGATAAGGGAACCACATGGACCTGAGAGGCCATTATATTGCCCCTAGGCTTAAAAAACTAATTATTTTTAAAGAATGTTACACATGTAAATTTATAATTGTGATTTTGGAAATCTCTACAGGTAGCCAGTACCTCCTGATTTTGTCTCTCACCGTGGCCAACTAGACCCACTACTATTCTATAATCTTCCTTTTTTCAAAGTTCTCCCCACATCACACTGCCTCATTACATAATATTGCTTCAGTACAAGTGCTACCTAGATATGTCTCATTCCCAAGGGAACCTGTTTCTATGTAAATGAAATAAGGTTAAAATAAAATTCAAGGATACCTTGAAGGGGGAAAAAAAGGTCAAGAAAGAGCAACTCAAGAATGTATGGAAGGCAGAGGGGAAGTCACTTTTATTACCTTTGTGCTGGTAGAGAATTTATATGCTGATTGCATAGATGTATACAAGGCTCATAGGATAAGAGATCTTAGAGGTCATCTGGTTTAACCCCCTCATTTTATGGATGAAGACATTGAGAATTAAGGAATGAGGAAGATACACACATAGAAGACATTCGGAAAAGGAAGCAAAAGGAAGCAAAGAGTGTAGCTTCAAAAGTAAGGGATAACAGACAAATGGTATTTTTTTTTCAACAGGGTTACCAAGTTTAATGTGGCAAATATAGCTTATCAGCGTTTGTACACTGTGTGCTATTGCAGAAAAAAGATGGAGAGATGTAGAAAAAAATGAGAAGACAGATTCAAAATTGGTTGAGAAGGCACTAATTAATGGTTTAATCTGAATCTCAGTAGGACGACTCCAAGGATATATCTGAACCAAGGATCTGAGTTTCCTAGCATTTTTTAGCAATAATTTGGATTAAAGCATAGATGGCATCTTTATGAAGTTTGCAAATGCCCCAAAGCTGGAAAGATTAGAACAAAAATGGTTAATAGGGAGTTGATAACCCAAAATAAATGGACTCAAAAAGATCTGAATTTGAATCCTGTCTCAGACTTGTACTAGGTACATGACCCTGGACAAGTACTTAACCCCACTGTGTCAGTCTACTCATCTGTAAAATGGGAATAAAATGGCATTTATTGCAATGTTGTTATAAGGATTAAATGAATTGTAATCTGATGTAATATATATAAATGCTTTGCATCCTTTAAAGCCTACATAAATACTAGTTATTCTATTTTGCATAGAAATCTACAGTATTTGAAGCAGCAGAATTTATTCCTCTCATCTTCCTTACACATGGAATCCCCTCTTCTCATGCTGACCACAATTCTTAGAAAAGGGAGAACAAGGAAAGGAGTTAGCAAGTACAGTAACTCACTGAGATTTCCATGGAAGTAAGGGTGAGAATACAACATTGTTGTTACCTCCTGATCTTGTTCTTGTAGCCCAGCCAATCCCATTTATACCAAATCTAATCTAGTTTGTTCACCTTTTGCTCTGCATATAGACTCTGGCTCTCTGCAAGGCCCTCTACAGCTTTCCAAATTCTCACTTGACTCAACCCTATCTAGCTTCAGTGACAAGAGAGAGAAAATTTTCAATCCTCTCAAAATGCTCAAAAAAGCAAACCTAAAATAGAAGGCTGGTCAAAAAATCTTTCCTGCCTGAAGTATGCAAAACTTACAGCAAAACGCTTCTTCGGGGCCAAAGAAAATAATAAAATCTTGGCTACATTCTTGTCTTCTTCTTACATCTTTCCCCTTTTACTGACCCTGTATTCCAGACATGTCCCGTAGGTTTTAAAAATATGTGATAAAAATAGTTTATCTAGATTTTAGCAAGACTTGATAAAATATTTCATACTATTTTTGTAGAAAAAATGAAGATACTATATAGCAAAACACTCAATTTTCAAATATTTATTGATGATTTATTAAATGCTTATATGCACCTTTGTCAGATTTGCAGATAACAAAAATGTTAGTTTGGAGAAACTGAAATAAAAATGACTAATAGTTACTATCCAAGCTAAATTAATCAGTATTTCTTAAATACCTAGCTAAACAACACATATAAGGGAAAATAGGCAAAAGATAGTTCCTGCCCTCAAGGAGCTTGCAATCTAATGAAGGATGCAAACAAAGATGATGCATATGAGATAAATTAGAGATAAATCACTAGACTAAGAGGGCTAGGAAAGATTTCTTGCAGAAGGTGTGATTTCAGCTGAAACTTGAAGAAATACAGGAAATTCAGGAGAAGTATATGGAAAGGGAGAGAATTTCAGGCATGGGGGGCAACTAGGTGAAATACAATTAGAAGATAGATTGTCTTGTGTGAGGAGTAGCAAAGAGACCAGCATCACTGAATTTTAGAATATACCTGTTTGTCTCAATTTGCTCAACTATAAAATAGCATCTACTTTGTTAGGGTGGTTGTAAGGATTAAATTCCATAATATTTGTAAAGGGTTTAGCACAATGCCTGGCATATAGTCAGTACTTTATTTTTTTTCCTTCTTCTGTTTAATTAGGAAAAGAATGTGATTAAGAGTGAAGATTTGGATTCTGATCTCAACTCTACTCCTTAGTATCTATGCAATCCTCAGCAAATCATCTCCTCACTTGGAGCCTCATTTTCTTTATCTATAAAATGAGGGAATTGGATTCTCTTGAGTCAGAAGAATACTAGAAGATGAAAAATAACTTTGCATTTGGAATTCTACTTGGGAGAGCTAACAAAAAACAAAAAGCTAACAAATCTACCATGTCACAAATTTTAGGAGAAAAGGAAATTTATATGATTAGTCACATGTAGAAGACTTGTGCTAACTGTGGAATTCTATGCTTCAAATTGCAATTCTTTGCTCCTATATGATAAAAGTCATCATTACAGTAAAGATGCAAAAGGGTTGCTTTCTTTTTTATTTGGTGCCTCAAGTTCCATATTAACTTCTGCAAAGAGGTGATAAATGGACTCTACTCTATGAAATGACCATCATGAATGGCTATAAGGCAAAAAGAGAATCAACCAGATTTCAGTCATGTACAACTCTTTGTGAAAATGGAGTGGTTTGCCATTTCCTTCTCTAATTTATTTTACAAATGGGGAACTGAGGCAAACAGGACTAAGTGACTGGCCCAGGGTCACACAATTAGAGTCACATATTTGAACCCAAAGCCATCATGCAAAACATTTCACCCTCTGGCTGCCCAAAAGAACGTTTAAATAGTACATGATCAATTGATAAATCTATTCCCCATCTCTATATTTGAGGAAAGAAGCAAAGAATATCTCACACTTTCTTACAGTCAATAAAATCTACAATCATTTTCACTCCACCATCTTTTTATTTCCCCAAATACTAGGCACACATAGCACATAGATCAGTGGAGATTCAAATCCCCTGGAATCCAGAGTCCTAGAAATGCACAGCTAGAGGGAGTAGAGAACATATTTCATTGATGTGTAGAATTTTTCAGCTAAAACATATCTTTTCTAGTCCAGTACCCATATTGAACAGATGCAAATGGAAAATGATTTGCCCAAAGTCACACAGCTAATTAGGAGTCCATTTTACTGACTCCCAAACTTTTGCTCTCCAGTACACAGCATGCTGCCCTCTAGAGTTCTCTTCCCCACCCTCACCCCGGCCCTCTCCCCCTCCTCTCTCTGTCCTCATTGGAAAGATTCTTGTTACACTTCCATCTGTGTAGTGATGCTTCTGGCTATATTTCAGATACTTTTAACAGCTAAGCAAAGGTGCTGGAGGCTGCTAGCTAGTTTTCTTCTCCCCTCCCTTCCTCTGGGATAGAGTACAAGTCTGGAAAAAAAAGAAATGCTTCAAAAGAAATACCTTTACCCTCTACTCCTGGTAAATAAACCTCCTCAGGAAAGAGAGGTCACCAGAGAAGCATCCAGGAACAGCCTTGACCTCTTTCACACCACTGCTTGTCTGTTATTTAGGGACTGTCAGATATTCACCAGATGCACACAGCATTTATCTTGTGAGCTGTGCAGGAGAGGATGCTGTTTGCTTTCTCACTAGAGGTGCAATTATTTTCAGACATGCTGTAGCTCAGGGAAAGATTGCACATTTTAATCAAAACACCAAAGATAGGGATGTTTCAACTAGTCAAGATTACCTTACAGAATGCATTTAAGCTCAAATTTTTACAGCAATGTCTGCATATCAGATAATTAAGTGAAAAGGGAAGCAACATCCCACAGGATATAAACAAAAACAAGACAATCATACAACAGTGTTATGCTGAATGAGCAAAATAAGACTTCAAAATAAAATGAAACAGAGCTGTTTCTTCCAGTTACCATTTCTACATCCTGGACTCTAGCTGCTGTGGGCAGAGTTGTGGGCCCAAGGGAGTCCTCTACCTCTGTGAATAGCCTCAGAGAAATTATCCAGTATTAATAGAACTGCCTTGGAACATCAGAACTAATGGAGATCTTAGAGATCATTTAGCCCAATCATTTTTTTATATATGAAAACAGATGTGATTTGCCCAAGATCATACAACTAGTTACTGGCAAAAAGCTAGGATGTGAACTGGTACTTCCTGACTCCTGATGTTGTTATAAAAAGAGTAGTGGAAAATAAAACCAGAGACCTGTCTTCTAGTCTGAGCTGAGATACTAACTGAGTGACTTTAGTATAGTCATTCATATTTGTGACCTTCAAGTTCCTCCTCTGTGAAATGAAAAAAATGGTTTAAACCAGAGTTGTCAAATATGAGACCCACAACCCTTAGAAAATCTGCAGAACTCCCGATATGATTCAAACCATATTAAAATGGAATTGGGAAATATTTAACAAAATGAATAAAAATGCAATAACTTTTGGATATTACAATTTAATTATTTATTTGTTTTGTAATATTATATTTTAAAAGTAGGTAAACATGCAGCTCATAGCAGTCCTTAAGTCTGATTTACTGGCTCCCATTTTTATTTTTGAGTTTCACACTTTGGTCTAAATAATCTAGAAGCTCACTCTCCTCCATAATATTCTATGAGTCTTTCCATTATATGGGAATGATTTCACATTTTACAATACATTTTTTCACAACCATGAGTATATTTTTAGTTGTTTTTCAGTCATATTCAATTCTTGATGACCCTATTTGGAGTTTTCTTGGCAGAGATACTGGAATGGTTTGTCCATTCTAGCTCATTTTACAGATGATAAACTAAGGCAAAGAGGATAAGGAAACTTGCCCAGTGTCACAGAAGTGAGTGAGCGAAGCCAGATTTTCAGAGTGCTCTGTGCACTGTGCTACCTACATGCCCCCATAAGTGAGTTAGCTGTGGTATTATATTATTTCCTTCATTTATAACTGAGAAGTCTTCACTAGGATTTTCCCAAAGTCTGTTATCTAATTGACAAGTATATTTACATATCATTTATAAATCATTTTTATGTGTCTAAAGACACTGTGCCAAATCTTATCAAGGAAATTCTTGTTAAAATGTTTACCTTCAAAATCCCTCTCCATTATTTCTCACTCATCCATTATCATTGTCCCAGTTTTCTACAGATGCTAAATAAGTGGGTCATGAGGAGGGACTCTGTGAAAGAAAGGAAACATAGATACAGAAATGAAGTAGACCTCATTTGTCACCTAGTTAAATCTCTCCTTCCTATCCCCCACTCCCTACATTATTACAGATTAAAAAAAAAAAAAAACTAAGACTTAAAGACTTACCTTTTCCTAGGTAAGTCACAAAGTGGCAGCCAGGATTTGAATCCAGTGTTCAAGCACAAAATCCAGTTCTTTTGTGCCAAGCTGCCTCTTCTAGGGCAAGATCCTGTTTACCTTGGTCAAAGTTTGATGTGAATGTTGTAACCAATAAAATACATACATTTACCAACTCTCTACACCAAATCAAGACTCTAAGATATGCCAAATATTAACAATTCTAAGCAGGCAAGAAAGCCCCTCACTTTATAAAAAAGCAAATAAAGGTGGGGAGAGGGTTGAAAATGAGCTCCTGCCTAGGACAGTGTCCTAGGAGTCTAATGAATAAAGAAAGATATTTGTCACTGCCCTTTTTTAGCTGGTTCAGCCATTGTGGTATAGACAGAGCAGTGACTTCTCAACTCATCTTCCCACAAGACTTTCAGAATCAAGAGATTTTGTACAAGGAAGTAGAAGCCAAATTGTCCAAATCTCAGGTAGATTCATATTAAAACTAGAAATAAAATTAAATACAACTCAAAGAGGAGAGCTTGGAGGTGTGACCTGATCTTACAAAGAACTGCTCGTGTGTTGAGGTATATTCTTTATCTAAATCAAAACACTTCATTTTTTTATGGAGACCAGTTTCAAAACATTTTATAATGCCACTACTTTTATACGAAGTAAATATCACCATACTTTAATTTCAAAAATGGTCTGATGAGATGAAAGATATAAAGAAATTTGCTGTTGAAGAAACTACTCTTGTTCTTTATATATACATATATATATATATAGTTGATTGATTCAGTAAAATAGGCATGTGATATTTTTTTTAAATCTGTTTCTCGGTTTGAAGATAATGGGTTCTGGTAATTAGCATTAGGCTTTAAGACATGTCTTTCCTCTCTTTTGCATGCTTTGAAGCATAACAACTTTCCACATTGTAAGTGTGCAATACATATTTGTTGAAATGAAATTTAAATTGAACTGCAAATGGAGGATGCTTCTACAAGGCCAAAGGACTCAAGTGGGGAAGCCAAACCCTACAAAATAGGGTCCCTTTCATACTAACACTACAAACCTTTCTCAACCTGCCCTATATTTCACAACAAAGTTAGGGGAATTGTATCTGAATTGTATCACAAATTGTATCTGGATTCTTGTAATGCAAACGTAAGGAGCTCCCTATCATTGTATCTAATAATGGGGTGGCAGTGCCACCTAGTGGTTAATTTTCAATTCTTCACAGAGGGAAGGGGGAGAGAGAGAGAGAGAGAGAGAGAGAGAGAGAGAGAGAGAGAGAGAGAGAGAGAGAGAGAAGAAAGGAAGGGAGGGAGGAAAGAAAGAAGGAAGGAAAAAAAAATCTTTGACTAAAAAGCTGTTGCCATCTTTAGGGAATTAGAGTTCTGTTCTTTTTTTAAGCATCAACAACAATATTAGCATTTATGTAGAGCTATAAAGTTTGCAAAGCATTTTACATAATGTTATCTCATTTGATCATTATAATTAACCTATGCAATAAATACTATAATTATTCCAATTTTACAGATGAGGGAACTGTAAATTTAGAGATATTAAATGACTTGTCACATTTCTATTAATGTCTGAGACAGATTCAAAAAATAGTTCTTTCTGACTCTAATTCAAGATTCTCTTTACTTGTTGCCCCCTTTCATCTGCAGGTACTTTCTCTGGTAAAAATCACTACCACTCCAATGTCCAAGGCTACCCTGAATAGAGCGGTAACGGAAGAGAGAGAGAAAGCTTCTAAGTTGTTTCCAAGAGAAAACCATGGAATTCTCTCTCAGGGACTTGTCTGGTACTCCTCCACCAATAGATTGGTCTGCTCCTAGAATATATGGTTCTGAACTGGTTTGTGATATTATGTGCAGTCCTAGGGCTTTATCTGATTCTTTTAACTAATCACAAGATATTTTCTGTGTGTTTTCATCTGACTTTATCCAATGATCAAAACATCATATTTCTATCAAATTAAATAAGGACTTCTCATACCTATTTTATACTTTTGATTGAATGATTTTTTCGTACCTAGCCTTAATCACTGAAAGCACACATAGATGCCTCAGTCAAAATGAGCTCAGTTAAAGGCCTGAAGTTTAAAAAGGCCATGGTCTCCCATTACATCCCAGGCTATCTCCAATAGTCCTAGCCATTAGACCTAGATGGCTCTGAAGGAGAAAGCAAAGCAGGTGACCTTGCACAGCCCTCCCTCATTTAAATCCAATTCACTTGCATGTGAGGGCATCATCACCTTGATATCATGGTTGTCTTTGAGAATGAAGAATAAACAACAATAATAATAATGATTATAAACAGTCTCCCGAACCTTTTTGTGATTGCAATTATAAATATGGAGGCTCTGAGTAGTATGGATTTTATACCTTTACCCTACACCTCTTTCCCCCCACCCCATTTAAACATTTGTGCCCTCATCAAATCAACTGAAGTTGTCAAAATCCATAGTCCTGAATCTTGAATAGTTCTCTAGTAACTCACCTCTGTGACAAACTACCTATGTGACAAACTAATTAATCAAATTACTTAAACTTTTGGAGGTCTGTTTCCTAATATACAAAATGAGGCAGTTGAACCTGATGGTCTTTAGGTTCCTTTCAGGCCTCTTAAGATCTTGTGATTCTTCCATAGTGCTATGTACTAAAAAAAAATCATAAGAAAAATCACAACAATTTACAAATTTCTCAAATATCTTTCCAAACCTTCCCTAACCCAAAAACAAGAAGTAAAAGGAAAAGAAAATCAAACTCATTCCTTTGGTGGGAGAGCCTAGTCCCAATAGAGTTCCCAGAGAATGTGGGTCTCTCTTCATAGGAACTAGGGACCTGAAGTTGACCGGACATCAACTCCTCATTCTTGAAAGAAGAAACAAGTTGTCTTGGGTTAAAAAAAATCCTGTATGATTTTCTTAATCACAAATCATGGAACTAAAGATCTCCATGAAATAGTTCCATTTATCTCTTTCCAGATAGAGTATACAAAGATGTCTTCAGAGATTCTTTTCACGTACACATACAAAAAGTTCCCACTAGAGGTCTGAACATAAATTTCCCCTGGCTCTCTTCACCATAAACACATGAAATTTCCCCAAGGGATTACTGCAATGGCAGAGTTTTTAACTGACCTCTAACTAGGATAAAAAGAGGTTAATTAAAAAGGAAAATGTGTGGGCCTCCCCAAAGGGTTTGAGAAATTTGAGTCAATTCTTTAAAGTAGTCCATAACATCTCAGAAAAGCTAGCTAGACTCGTGTCACAATAAAACAAATAATATAGATCTGCCTAAAAGTAAAAAAGAAAGAAAAAAAGCATTTATTTGTTATCAGAATGTATTCTAGGTAAATTGCTAGGCAGCAATATTTAGAAATTCAAAATCCATTCTATCCGTAGTTAACAGATATTAGTTCTTAAACATTAAAATAAGCAAAAATTATATGAGAGACATTTATCTGATTTGTTAAGGAAATACACTAGAAAACAGACAACTATAATATAAAACAAGAAACCCAAAATGCTTATTTTTCTCAAGGGAATCTTTGTACTAAGCTTTTCAAGAATGAGAATGAAGAACTTTTCCAGTAAATCCTTGGAAATGTAAAAAATGCCCAAATTATCCCTACATGCAGCTTCCCTCTGGGTTTCCTCTTCCAACTTGCATTTATAGACTTGGAGTCTCAGAAAAAATGCTGCTCATTTCTCTTTGTATTTCATGCTATTCTAATTAGGTCTCACATATAGATCCCTGCATGTAAATTTTGGAGTCACATAGGGTTGGGTTTTCGCACAGGGTGGCTGCCTACTTATTAACAAATAAAGATATTTGTTTGGGATAAATGAGGATAAAGTTGGGGAGAAATGGGCCCCCAGATTTCAGTTTGGGTTTTTCAATGGGAACCCCTAATGCATCCTTGGGAAACAACATCTATGTAAGGAACCAAGGGCAAAGTGATCTCAGATTCAAAGCTCACAACAATGCATCAGAAATCAATGCCATACCTAAGGGGAGCATCTTGAAGATTCCATAAGAAGCCCTTCCAGGAACTATGAGTTAGCAATTTGACACATCTGCTCTCTGAAACTGCTTTTTCCCTGGTGAGAGAATATATCATAGACTTTTGAGAAGGTATTTTGTATTAATTTTCCTTGCTATACCACTTAAGTAAATACTCTCTTTCTAAATGCTAACTG
This sequence comes from Myrmecobius fasciatus, assembly GCA_023553655.1. NCBI lineage: Eukaryota > Metazoa > Chordata > Mammalia > Dasyuromorphia > Myrmecobiidae > Myrmecobius > Myrmecobius fasciatus. Next base: position 86,007 of record JAJPUD010007589.1, on the reverse strand, counting down.
AATCTTGCTAACTAAGCGATAATACACTAATAATCATAGCAAGAAGGATACCACTGGGGACTTTTTGCAGGCTTAAACCTTAAAAGACTACCTTAGAGCCTTGAGGGAATACAGTAGGCATGATCTTAAAAACTAGTTCCTCAGTGTTAGTGTAAATTGAGATATTAGCTCACAGCTCATATGTACTACATTTTACCTGCATTTGGCTAAGGCTAAACAAGGATATAAATGCAGACTTGGAGAATTTTATCAATTTGCTATTTGATTTTACCTTTTTAAGAACCTCACACATCTTTTGAAAGATGTAAAGTCAAATAAAATACTAATGGGCTAAAGAATCTAAAACACTGGGAAAAAATGAAAAGAGTTGGAGAGAGTGGATTAATATTTCATCCCCTCATTAATAAATCATTATAGGTGTTGGGACAACAAAAAGATTACCTCTCAAGGAGAGATGTGTGAAACATTGTGACCCTTGTGAGGAGAGGTGATTAAGAGGGAAACAGGTCTTGAAAACAAATAGTAAGAAACAGAAAATTATGGAGATTAAATTCTATAAAATGGGATAATACATCTCTATGCTCACTCCTCATAGGGGATAAGGAAATAGCTAGTTAACTGGGAAAGTATAATTCTGAAAGGAGAGGAAAAAAGATTCATAAATTCAAAGGTAAGATTACATGACATCAAAGTGGATAAGCAATGAGAGAAATGATACAAAACTGAAGAACCTTGAACTAAGGTTCTAGAGCTAAGGTTCATTTCCTAATACCTACTGCTCTTTCTCTATAGATTTAGTATTCCTAGCAATAGATTCCAGGGAATTCTAGAAGATGTAAGAATTAAGAAAGAGGGGGTGAAAAGACCATAACTCTTCTTGGAAATGGACATTAAAAATTCATACCACTTAAAGGTTGAGGGGACGATTAGGCACCACTATTTATTGAGCTGGGAAAAGCAACAAAACACACAGAAGAAAAGAGAATAATTATAAAAAGCAAATCCATGGAGCCTGACAAGGAAATGAGAGTGAATGAAAGTTATGCACAAAGAAGGAAACTATTTTTACATTGGTCTATGCTAAGGATTCTAATCTGAGAAATTTAAACTTCCCATCCCAGAGGCATTCAGGTTACAATAACATTCTTGTTTTCTACTCAATGATTTCCAAAGTTTTCCACAAATATTGAATAGTTGTCTCAGTTTTTGCTGCTGTGGTCATGTATGATTCTTAACTTTAAGAGTGTTCCTTGATAAAACTATCAAGGAAAATTATCTTTCTTCCTATAGCTCTTACTGTGATAGCAGCTATCATGTAGATATCCTAAATATTTCAAATAGTATGGGATAGTGCATTTGTTCACATAATTAGACCAGATACCAATTTTTTGTCCATTTTCAATAACTAAGATATATACATTTAGTTAATCTTAAATACCTTCATCATTAGGCTTCTTGTTCAAACTTTCAAGGCACTATCACTAGATGTATGATCATCTGGGTGGAATAGTAGTCCTCTGAGTTCACAAAGATACCAGCCCAAAGACTTTGAAAAGCCCAAGATCAATTATTCCAATCCTGAGTTCAGCCACTTCTATTATATCCCATCATTGCTTTAGGACTCTTGATCCATAGCTCCTAAAAGTGGGGAAAACTATTAGAAATATAATAGCCCATGTGAGAGGAGGGTTGTTTTGTAGAAGTTGAGAGATCTTCTCTTTTGGGATGATTTCTTTCTTTATAGGCTTATTTCTCAGATATTGGCACTTACATACCATGGATTCAAAAATAGGCACAAATCCAGAAACTCACTCAGGCCTAATGACCTATGACCCCCAAGTGTAAATGCCTGAGCACTTATCTAAGCAGTCATGTTTGTGTATTTTTTTAATGGAAGTAAGAGTCATTCAACTGCATCTCAAAATTTCTTCCTAATAAATTTATCCTCATAAACATAAGTTTTTGCATATGAATTCATTTTTTCTGGTGTGGCTACTGGGTTACCACAAAATCTTCCATTTAAGTTTAAAGAATCAGGAAAATAGATATCAAAATGTAATCATTTTATTGATATCCCCCCCAAACATCCTAATTATGTAAAGCTGGCTGCAAGAACAATAATCAGAAGTCTTCCTCTTGTAATGGGCTTAGAGAAAACATGTGTGAGGAGACTCTGAGCTACAGTGGCAGCCAGTTGATGAGAGAAAAAAAAGAAGGCAGAAAATAGAGATGTTGTTATAGTAGAATCAATAAAATTTTACATAGGTAGAGGAAGTGAGAAAGAACTTAGAATCCAGGACGGACTGCTACATTACAAATCTGGGCAGCTTGAAATTTCTCTCACCATTAGAAAGGAAAAAGGGAAGCAGAATTATTTGAGGCGAATGGGGTGGAAGCAGAGAGGAAATAATAAATTCTATTTTACATTGAGTTCTAGGTGCCTATGGAATATTTATGTAGAAATACCCAAGAAGCAGTTAGTAACTCTGGAACTCAGAAGAGAGATTAAAATCATATTTATGAGTTATTTGTGTAGAAATCATAATTAAATCACTAGAAGCTGATAAGATAACCAAGAGAAAAGAAGAAAGATGAAGAAAGGAAGAAAGAGGCAAGGACAAAAACCATAGTTAGGGTCAGGACACAGAGGAGATCAGGCAGAATTATTTAGTCAGAGGAGAGCTAGTTAGTCAGGAGAGAGCAATGTTACAAAAGCTGAAGGAAAAGAGAATATGAATGGAAGGGGGGAAAAAGCTTAGAACTAATAAATAGAAAACTATACAAGCCAAAGCATTACAGAGAAACAATCCCTGGTCTTGTCTCCTTAGCCTACCTAGGCTTCCCTTATAATTAATCCCATAGGGAAGGACAACTCTATTTGGAGACTACTTCCCATATGCCTGCCATATGGCTTTTCACATTAAATGTGTAGCATAGTCATTGACAACAAGGCAATTATTCAGTCACAGACTGATGTTGTAAAGTACTGGGGAACTAAAAGCTATAAAAAAGATTTACTGACAAAATTTCTGCAAAATGAGCAAAAGAAATCGAAACTGCTGCATAAGAAGAATTTGAATTTACTGTGAATTAATATAAAACTGTGTGTGTGTTTATACATACATAGATATAGACATACATGTAAACCAATATTTATATATATGCATACACATATGTGGGCATGTATGAGAAATATGGATATAAAATGTAAGAATAAAGATGCTCATATAAAAGTGGCTTCAACAATGCTTAAAAAGCATGCTCTCTCCAATAATGTCATTTATGCCTATCCTATGATAACCTAGGTAACTAGATTATCCTTTTTTGGTCATATATTTTTCTTATAATATATTTTGATCTACTTCTTGTCAGTTTCAAATACAAATTATTGTAGTCTATTCTTAGGCGATATAGTACCCAACCTGAAATCATGAAGACCTGAGTTCAAATCTCATATGTACTACCTATGTAAGCCTAGATAAATTATATATCTTGTTTGTCTCAGTGTCCTCATCTGTAAAAGTGAGCTGGAGAAGAAAATCACAAAAAATAATAATAATAATAATATCTTTCCCAAGAAAACAGCAAATGGGGTCATAAAGAGTAGGACACAACAAAAATTCATGCTCACCAAATGCCTTTTCATTGATCACTGGGTGACCCTCACCATCATTTCTTCAGATGCTCCAATAGATCCTTCCTCATTTGTGTAGAAACCATTTATTTTCATAAAAAGGCACCTTAAACAGATAGAAAATGTTTTTTAATTTATTAAAAACTAGAGAAATGTGATAGTAAAGCAACATAATTCCAAGACTTGCTAGAGACTTTAGAACTAAGACATGATGAATTATATATGCATGTTTTACAAATAAAGATGATAAAACTAAAAAAAATGAAATCGTTTAAATATTTGGATATTGAATTTTGGTTTTAACAAGGTTGTCAATTTGATAAGATAAAATTCAGGTAGCTGTGACTTTTTAAGTGAAAGATGATTCATTAGAGTCAGGAGGCTCCTATTCAGCTATTAAATATGCTTTAGAGTAGCTATAGAGGAAGAGACATCTAAGGGAAAAAAAAGGAAGACCCAGACATGGCCTTTGAAATTCCTCATTCAAAGCTGAGATGGCAAGAAGCCATCGATTGAGAGAAAACTTAGGGTGGGAGAGATTCAAAAATGTGGAGAGAATCTAGAAAGTTGCCTGAGTTCTCCCAAGTTTCCCTCAAAAATAATGTTAAATCAAGCTTCTAAACAGATTCTGGTGTGACAGAACCAACAAACAATTTTTCAGCTTAAAATAACTTAGAATTTTAGGAAAGGTCTGTCCCACTTGGGTAAAAGGGGAGAACATCCCAACACAGGCATAGTGTGAGCAAACCAGTAGAAGGTCCTTCACAGCACAGATTAGCAGCCAAGACCCTTGTTGTAACTCATCAAGACAGAGGCACAATAGGTCAGTGGTAGAGTCTCCATTCGCAGTGCAGAGGGCAACTTTCCAGTTCCAGAAACCAGGCAACAACAGGAGCAATTAGGCTAAGCTATTTTAGGGCAGCTACCAACACCTAAGACCTCAGTCTTCAAAGCTAGTGACCCTGCCCATGACTCTAAGAACAGTGTCCCCTGTATTCCAGGAGCAAATCTCAACTTTAAAAACAATGAAAAAGATAAAGACAAATGAGCAAGAAACAAAAAAGATCCTTGACCATAGAAAGCTACTGCAATGAAAGGGAAGATCAAAACACCAACTCAGAAAAGAATAAAATGCCTACTTATATGTGAAACCTCAAAGGGAAATAAGAATTGCTCTCAAATCCAAAAAGCCTTCTTGGAAGAGTTTTGAAAGTCAAATAACTAGAAGAAAAATTGGGGAAAGAAATTAGAGACATGAAAAAGAAAGTCAAAAGCATGGAACAAGGATGGACAAAAATTGACTAAAAAAAAAGTCTTAAAAAATACAATTGGCCAAATGGAAAAAAAAATCCACTGAAGAAAACAACTTCTTAAAAAGTAGAATTAATTAAATGGAAAAGGAAACTGATGAAAAACCTTCCTTAAAAATTAGGATTGGGCAAATGGAAGCTAATTATTATGGGACATCAAGAATCAGCCAAACAAAATCAAAAGAATGAAGAAATAGAAGAAAATGTAAAATACCTCATTGGAAAAACAACTGACATAAAAGATAGAACCCAGAGAATTAAAGAATTATTGGACTAGCTGATAACAATGATCTAAAAAAGAACTACATAGCACCTTTCAAGAAATTATCAAGGAAAACTATCATAATGAGAGGGGAAAATAGTCACTGAAAGAATCTACCAATCACCTCTTGAAAGAAATTCCAAAATGAAAACTCCACGGAATAGCATAGGCAAATTCTAAAATTATCAGGTCAAGGGAAAAATGCTGCCTGGCAGCCAGAAAGAAATAATTCTAATATCAAGGAACCACAGTTACAGTTACACAGGACTTAGCAACTTTAACTTTAAAGGATCTGAGGACTTGGAATATTATATTCTAGAAAGCAAAGGAGCTTGGACTACAACCAAAAATCAAAGTTGACATTGATGTATTGATATAAAAAAAAATTAAGGGGTGGAAAAAAGGATTGTACTGGGAGAAGAGGAAAGAAGAGGTAAAATGGAGTAAATTATATCTCATGAAGAGGCACAAAAGGGTTAAGTGATTTGCCCCACACCATATGGCTAGCAAGTATCTGAAACTATATTTGAACTCAGGAAAATGAGACTACTTAACTTCAAGCCTGGCACTCTACCACTGTGCCACCTAACTGGTCCTATTCCTAGGTAGTCAAAAGGAATTGATTTCATTGGGCAAGAGTTCCAGGAACAGAACACAGAAGCAGCTCTGTTTATACTTTTTATTTAAGCCTAAAATTTGACGTGAGTTAGATAGATGAAAAAATGGATAGAGCACCAATTCAAATCTGGCTTAAGATATTTCCTAGCTCTGTGACTGTAGGCATGTCACTTAACCCTATTTGCCTCAGTTTTCTCATCTATAAAATGAGCTGGAGAAGGAAATAGCAAAGACATTTTTATTTTATCTTTGCCAAGAAAACCTCAAATAGGGTCATGAGGAGTCAGATGTGATTGAACAATACCACCAAAACTTTGGTGTCGTTGAAATGGCATTGAAATTATTTTCCAGAATTACTATACAGAAAGTTATTTTTCTTATCAATAAGAAGATAAGCATGAGAGCCATGTTTATTTCACCATGACTCATTTACTTTAGCCATCATAATACAATCCTGAAAGCTTTTTAAAGACACTTGTTATTTTCTGGCTGAAGAAGAAAAAGCAGAGGGGCTTTGCAGAGTCTTTGCTATCCTGATCAATGGAGCAGTGCTTCTGTTAACTCCATTCTGATTCAAAAGTGTATCAACTCAAATATCAAATTCAACAGTGAATTGCTGCCTAAACTGATCTATATATACCAAAGATCGCCAGTCCAATGAAATTGACAGTTGTCTGACTTTAAAAACAATCACTAATCACATTAAAAGTTATCATTTTCTAAACACCCTTTTAAGGGTAATGGTTAATTGAAAGAACATGAAAGGCTGTGTTGGAGTAAAAAGTCAAAGAAAATTTTCCCAAATGAAAAGTGGTGAGGATCAACTGTCAAGCACCAAGGAATGAACAGAGAAACAAGAAACATCTTGAGTGACGCAGACATTGCTGAATAGGCCAATAAAATTGAAGCCTACAATATAAATTTTTGAATTAAGTACATGAATTCCCCTCCATGTGTTTCTAAGTGTGAGCCCATTTTCATCATAACTACAAAGAAAATTGATGGAAAAGTGTTTTCTAGACTTATATGTGTGGTTGTTCTATATTTAATATTTGTGTGCTTAAATATTTTAGTATCTTTAATTTTTTAGGTTTGTTAATAAGAAAATGATTATATTTAAGATCTAAAGTGTCATTACTGTGAGTAACTGGTTATGTATGTAGATAAAAAACCACTGGATAGATGCTCAAGAGGTAGAATGGTAAGAAAAGGAATTCCCTGAGAAATTTCAAATATAATTATATTGGGTGGTTTATTTTTGGGAACTTAGATCTTTTAGAATGAAAGTATGTAGAGTGAGCAAGCCAAACCCAGGAAAAAAAAAAAAAGATGTATGACACACCTAGATAAGAAGGGTGAGGCCCTAAGTGTAACATTATGAGAGTGTTTATATACCACTTTTACTGAAAGTCCCCAATAATGCCCTATCCAAAATACAATTGAGGAAAATCAGATGAAAAAGCATACATCTATGGCCTGAAACATGGAATTCAATCTCCTTCAGAACCACCATCTCCAGCCAACCCATGACTCATAGAATCTTTTCTTTTCTTCAAAGTACAATTAAAATACTCTTTTACATGAAGTCTTTCCTAATTCTTTAACTGCTAGTGCCCACCTTCCCAAATCACCTTGTATCTAATTATTTTATATTTCTTTGTATGTATTGCTTTTGTACTATGGTGCATTCTTTGGTTTTTGAGAATTTGAGTAAGAGAAAAGTATACATATGCAAAATTTGTAGCTCTTAGAAAATATATTTCAATGACTGTTAAAGATTATGAAGCACCTATTGGAGGAGGGAAGTCAAGCATTTCAAGACTCATTCAATTCCACAGTGAATAACAAAGCACAAATGAACCTTCAGTTGAAAATGAAAATACCAAGGATTGGCAAATAATTGCTATGAAACAGAGCATAATTAATCTTCAAAAAACAAGGAATGATCTTCTAGGAATCTAGTATCTAGGATAGTTGTGATTGATTTCTCTAACAATGAGAAATAAAAACCAAAGAACAAAGATTTTGGTTTAGGAATGAATCTGCAGTGTTTCTATTGGGCTTATATCCAAAGAGATCTTAAAGGAAGAAAAGAGACCCACATGTGCAAAAATGTTTGTGGCAGCCCTTGTTGTAGTGGCAAGAAACTGGAAATTGAAAGGATGCTCATCAATTGGAGAATGGCTGAATAAATTATGGTATATGAATGTTATGGAATATTATTGCTCTGTAAGAAACGACCAACAGGAGGATTTCAGAGAGGCCTGGAGAGATTTGCATGAACTGATGCTGAGTGAAATGAGCAGAACCAGGAGATCATTGAACACAGCAACAGCGATATTATATGAAGATCAATTCTGATGGATGTGACTCCAACAATGAGATGATTCAAGCCAATTCCAATGATCTTGTGACAAAGAGAGCCATCTACACCCAGAGAGAGGACTGTGGGAACTGAATGTGAATCACAACATAACATTCTCACTCTTTTTGCTGTTGTTCACTTGTGTTTTGTTTTCTTACAAATTTACTTTCCTTTTTGATATGATTTCTCTTGTGCAGCAAGAAAATTGTATAAATATGTTTATACATATTGGATTTAGCATATATTTTAACATGTATAACACATATTGGATTGGGGATATAACTTATAGGGGAGGGGTGGGGGAAGGAGGGAGAAATCTGAAACAAAAGGCTATGTAAGAGTCAATGTTGAAAAATTATTCATGCATATGTTTTGAAAATAAAAAGCTTTAAAAATAAAAATAAATAAATAAATAAAATAGGAATGAAGCTGTATGAGGGAGAGAAGTTTGTTCTGAAGAGGGTTCGTTTGGCATGGACCTTGTCATGCTTGGACTTGAAAGACCTGACAAGCAATCAATATCCTAGCTGATTGGACAGGGTAAAAAATGTTTGGTGAATATTATAATATTTACCTATCACAATAAGTTTTCTGAAGTTAGAAAAACAGTGAGATCAGGTTTTTCTTTTAAAGAACTGACCATTGATATAAGAGGAAAAAATTGTTTGTTGTAAGCCAAGCAGTACAAAGACTGGAATACTGACTATTGGGAGGAAGGAAGTAATTTTCATTGGTAAGACTTACTTTCTCGTTTGAGGTAGTGCTTATTCTAAAAGCAATATCTAAAAAAAGTTCAGATGAATCAATAAGATTTGTAAATTGTAAAGCATCTATACCCAAATAATGTTTCAGGCAGTTTATACTTAAAGTAGTCCTGAAAGTCTTGTCCCCACTGAGGAAATGATAAACATTAATAAATGGTATTGATATACTAAGAAGCATGTATATGCTAGAATGATAGAAATTCCCAAATGGAGACAGAATAATCCACAATGACAAAAAATGTCTTCAATGGTTAAGAAGTTTATTCAAGCAAAATGAACAATGTTGATTACATTAAATTTAAAAGTTTTACACAAACAAAACCAACACAGCCAAGATTAGAAGGGAAGAGCAAAGCTTGGAAAAAATGTTTACAGCCAGTGTTTCTGACAAAGGCCTCATCTCTAAAATATATAAAGAACTGTGCCAAATTTATAAGGATACGAGTCATTCCCCTATTGATAAATATGAACAGACAATTTTCAGATGAAGAATAAAGTCATCTATAATCATTTGAAAAAAATGCTCTAAATCACAATTGATTAGAGAAATACAAATTAAAACAATTCTGAGGTACCATCTCACATCTCTCAGATTGACTAACTTGACAGGAAAAGATGATGATAAATGTTGGAGGGGAAATGGGAAAAATGGAACACTAATGTGTTGTTCATGGAGTTATGAAATGCCCAGTCATTCTGGAGAGCAATTTGGAACTATTCCCAAAGGGCTATAAAATTGTGCATACCCTTTCATCTAGCAATGCCATTATATCCCAAAAAATATATGCTCTATATCTCAAAGAAATCACAAAAGAAGGAAAAGGACCCACAAGTGCAAAAACTGTTTGTAGCAGCTCTTTTTGTGGTAAGAAAGAACTGGAAAATGAGTAGATTCCCATCAAATGGGGAATAACTATTAAAATAATAGAATATTGTTGTTCTATAAGAAATGATCAGCAGGATGATTTCAGAAAGGCCTTGAGAGACTTACATGAACTGATGTTAAGCAAAACAAGCAGAACCAGGAACACATTGTACACAGTAACAGCAAGATTGTGCAATAATCAACTATAACAGATTTGGTTCTTCTCAGTGGTTCAGTGATCCAAGGCAATCTCAATAAACTTTGGATGGAAAATGCAGTCTACATCCAGAGAGAGAGCTTTGGAGACTGAATGTAAATCAATACATGCTACGTTCACTTTTTTTTTAAATCTTCTTTTTTTTCTTCTTGGGTTTTCTCTTTTGTTCTGATTTTTCTCTCCTAACATGATTCATAAAGAAATATGTAAAAATAAAAATGAATGTACATGCATAATCAAAAAACAAAAGGTTCTTTTTTATGTGTTACTTAGGAAAACAATTTTTTAAAAAAGAAGTTTATCCAAGAGATGGAGCTAAACATTTTTCTATTGTCTGGGAACTTGGTGAACTATAAAATTAAGGCTTGATACTTTTGACTGTCAAAAGTATCTTTAATAGTCAATGTGATAAAAGTATAGTTTAATGTTAAAGAATTACAAAATACAGATCAATATCTTGTAAATCATGAAAAATAAGAGACAAACTAAAGGTGGACATGGTGCATGTGAATACATTTTAAGCTTACAATAACTTAAAAGCAATAGGATAAAGCAGAGGGAATTCTGGATCTGAACACTAGAGGGACTAGATCACACATTTAGAGCCAAAAGTCATCTATTACAAATAAGAAAACTGAGGCCCAGAGAAGTTAAGTGACTTGATGTTGAGATTTGAATCTAACTCCACTGATTCCAAATTCAAAACTCTTCACAATGCACCACATTTAAATCCTGACTTTATTATTCACTACATTATGGCTTTATGTAAAGCACTTAAAAAACATCTGTGGGTCCCAGTTTCCTCAACTATAAAATGAAGGGGTTAAATTTAAGTTACCTCTTTTAACATTAAATCTATAAGCTTAAATTCTCATTTAGTAAGGATAGGAAATGGATCTTTGATTTTATTGGTATAGGAAAACTGGCTCTACCAATACCTTCTCTATGATAAATAGGTTATTAGAGTGAAGAGTTAAATGAATTGCCCAGAGTCAAATAGCCAAAATGTTTAAAGACAGGTCTTAAACCCAAATTTTCCTTGCTCTGGGGCCATTTCTCTATTCACCACCCTATACTGCCTCTTATTAAATATTGCTCTCAAATAAAACTATCTGTGGCCAGGAAAGCATCCTTTTGTCTACTTGCTTTGGAAGTCTCCAAAAGAAGTTGATTGGGTAGGGGAAAGGAGAAAGGGGAAAGGACCGCTGCCCGTAAAGATCTCTTTCCAGGGCAGTAATGTTAATCCTTCTCAATCTGCCATTATGCTACCTTTCCAGTCTTCTTTCATTCTTTGCCTTCCTCTACCACCTCTACATTTTTGACTTGGTTAATGCCATTTCCTGTGCTTGAAAGTATTCAGACTTTAACAATTTAAATTCTACTTCCTCCATTAAGCTTTACTTGATTCCCTTAATAAGTAATGATCTTTTCTTCCTGTAACATTTGTTTCACACTTCATTGATGCACTTTTCACATACTAAGTTTTTGTTTTTTGTTTTTTTTATTACAGTTATAATTTGATGTGTCATGCTCTCTCCTGGGCTGTAAACTCCAAGAAGGTAGAAATCTCATTTTATCTAAATTTTGTGTCTTCTATTTATGCCTTCCACAGTGCTCTCAGGAGGTATTAATAAGTATTTGAGAAAATTAACTTAATCATGTCCTACAAAACTCTATCTGTCCTATCTCCCTTGGTGATCTCCAATGAGTTTAGTTATCATCTCTAAGCAAATGATTCCTAGATTTATTTATCCAATTTCTCTTTTTCTTCAGAACTCAAATCCTGCATCTCCATCTGTTTATTGGACATTCCAAACTGTATATCCTATTATTATTGTTCATTTTAAATCTTTCCTCTTCTGAACTTTCCAAATTTTGTTGAGGGCTGCACCATCTCCCAGGTTCACAAATGTACACAGTATTCCTTGACTTTTTACCAATTTGTTTCCAGATCTCATTTTGACTTTCGAAACATCTTTCACATAAATCCTTTAGCTCTCCTCACATAGCTACCTCTTTAGTTCAGATCCTCGTCACTTCTCAACTAAACTATTTCAATAACCTCCATTTCTTAATAACTGGATTCCTTCAAGACTCAGATCAAATATCACTTCCTGGAGAAGGCCTTCCTGATATTCCTAGTCATTTGAGTTTTCTCTTATAAAGTTACTTTTCTCTTGGGATGGAAAATGCTATCTGCATCCAGAAAAAGAAAAAACCTCTCAAACTCATCATGTCTAATCAGAATTATTTCCTTGAAACCTACCTCTCTTCCAAGTTTCTTAATTTCTTTTAAGAGTATCCAATATTCTAGTCATGTAGGCTCACAATTTCAGTTTCATCCCTGACATCTTACTCTATACCCTGACTATCCAATCATTTGCCAAATCTTGTTCACATTGTTTCTCATAGCTTCCCCCTCTCTTTATTCAGTTCAGGCCCTCATCTCTAACTGAGAGTAATGCAATAGCCTCTAATTGTCTAATAGTCTCTAATTGTTTCAATCTATCCTCCATACAGTTGCCAAAGTGATTTTCTTAAAGTTCAAATCTGACCTTGTTGTCAAACATTTAAACTTTAGGATCTCTAAGAGTAGCTATAACTATAGATATACAAGGTATCTCCTCCATAGATTATTTTATTTTTGTCTTCCCATTTCCAACATCTAGCATAGTGTCTGGCACATACAATAATTGGCTATCCCTCAGCAACCCTGCCTATCACTTAAATCACAGCTGTAATCCATATGGTTCTTTAAAGTTTGCAAAATGTTTATATGTTATATGATTCCAGCCTTCCAGAAACCCTGGGAGGTAGATAATTTATCATCCAAATCATAAGTATAAGGAAACTAAAGGTAAAGAGATTAAATGACCTGCCTTAGGTGAGTAAATTAGTTAATAATCATTTATTAATCATTTGCTATTTGCCAGATATTGTGCTAAGTGCTGGGATACAACTACAGGCAAAAAGAGAAATTGTCACATAGGTTAGATAACTAATGGGTATTTAACTGAGAGTTTTAATTCAGGCCTTGCTGACTCCAACTCTGTCACTGAACCACCTAGCAGGCCTCAACTTCCATATAATAAACTGCCTTACAAATTTCCAATCCCTGAGCCAATAAGATCTCTTACCCCAACAATAAATATCTGCCTGAACCAATACAACAAATGTTTGCTGTCTGATTAGTTCCTAAAATAAACTTGCTACTCCAGGGAAAGTATATTATGCATTTCTACCCTCCATTACCTTGTTACTAACTAAGTTAACATCCATCATCAATATTTTATTGATCTCATTTTTAGAGATCTTAAAAAGTTAGAATCCTATGTGAAACATCCACTAGATGGCAGCCAGGTCCCAGGAGTGGCCAATACCTTCCATTAGGGTTGAATTTCTCCGTATTCTACCATTGCATCTTATTCACTCCATTTATACTCTCTAACCCTGGTTGTCCTGGTCCTTCATTCACTTATATGTATAGTGTTTCACTGCAAGTCAGATAGGCCTGGAGTGAAGGAAGGGCAGCATATCAGTAAACAGACTCAAATAGGACACCAAAAGAATTAGGGGCAAGGCAGAAAGAATAGCTTTTCCTCCGTATAACACTCCATAACTTCCATAATACCCTGCAAAGCTCATTCTGGATGAAGTGGTAGACAAACATATGTGGGGATAGGTCTCTGAGACATCCATTTCAGATTGTCCAATAGACAGCTGGTGATACTCCTTTGGAAGAAATCTGCCAAATTAAAATACTTCAGTGACCTCTTAGGGAGGATTAAGTCCAGGAAAAAGCATATATGAGAGCTCTGGTGTAATAAAGTCATGTGTCACCAGAGATGTACCCTTGAAAGAAGCTTGGGCGAGCAAGCACTGTGGTAGCATCTGCAAAGAAGGCTTGCAGGGAAATTTTGGGATTGCTCAATTCCACTTCTACTCCAGTCTCATTTGAGTAATTACTTTACATGGCTTCCCAGAACATAGGGTAGGGAACACAGCTTCCTTACAACCTTAAACCAAGACCAATACCCTTTTCTCAATGTTCCTCCCTCACTGTCCTACATGCACCCAGGAAGAGAAAGAAGCGATTCACATTTTTTCTGAGTTTGATCATTGTCTGAAATCTGGTAAAGAGCAATACAGTTCTGAATAGCAGGATGCTGGGGAGAGTCTTCTCTGGAAAGTATCAAAAAAGACTCTCAAGGATGCCAGATTTGGACGTTTCTATAGCTAAATATTACTGGATATGAGTTAAAATAAAGTTCAGTTAGGAGATTGGGGGAGAGAGGCTGTCCACAGTGCCAGAGGAAGGATTGAGGGACTCATTCCAAATCCCAACAAGGGTAAATATAATAACTGCCCCATCCCATTTCAACTTAAAGTATGGCTTTTCAAAGTCCTAAATTGACTCCAAACTCTAAAAGTCCACCAAAATCTCTATTACTATGATAAGAGAATCAATCTTCCAAAACAACTGATAGTGATTAAGCAAGTATGTTAGCAGGGCTCCCACCCCATCTCTTTGTCTCTCCTCTTCCTTCTCTTACCTTCCTTTCCCCCCTCCTTGTTCTACTTTTTTCTCCTTCCCCTTTTCTTCTTTCTTCTTCCTTCCTTCCTTTCTTCCCATCAATTGAAAGAGGTTGATAGATACACCTCTTTGCTTTCAGAGTTCTTTCTTATTCACCGGTTTTTTGCTGAGCTTTCCAGTGTTATAGATTTAAATTGAGTTGCTGTTTTTTCCCATAATGTAGATGATGAAATATAGACACTAAATGAGTAATTGCTCAATAAACATTTATCAAGTGTTTATTAGGTGTCAGATGCTGTGCTGAATATTGAGGTACAAAGAAAGGCAATACTATTTATCTCTTCCACCTCCCACCCCACAGACTTTCTTCCCAGTGTCTTAACCTTGTGTGGTCATATCGTATACACCTAGAAGAAAGGAAGAAATCTACTGCCTTTTTTCCTGTAGATTATTAACCACTCCCTCCAAAGGGATATCCCTTTTTGTGGTACTCAAAAGATGGTCTTTTAAGGAACTTATAAAGGGAATTCCACCAGTAGCAGATATGAGTATCAGCAGATATGAGTATCAACCCAAATCCTCCTTGAATTCCCTCTAGACTATTCTGCTGTCTCCACCACTCTATACTACATATACATACTGCTTGCCTCTGTAATCGTTCCTCCTTTTCCTTTACATATCATTCTTACTTCCTTTCTTTTCAATAACTGTTGTTGTACAACAGAGATTTTCAATCTGGGATCCATGGACCTTGAAATGTCCAAAGACAGATTTCATGATATCTCTGAATTTGGAGGGGGAAAACATTACATCTATATTTTCTACTAACCTCTTAATGAAATTTAGTTCATCCTTTAATTGTGAACAAAAAAAAATGAATCTGGGGAAGGGTTCACATGTTTTACTACATCATATGTTACATGATATATAACATATCATATGCTAAAGGGGTCCATCTCTCTCTCACACAGACATAAATATAGACACACTCCATACTCATGAAAGATGGATGTTCAGAAGCTCCAGAGTCAAGATAAATATCCTGACTTTTCAGCAATCATAGCTCCTAGCAATACTTCTCAGTAAGGAAGATATTCTCTTCCCCAATCTGTATTTTAAGCAATAAATGTTAATAAGAAAAAGATAATTTGTAAATATTTCTTTCTTCCCTTTTTCTGCTTTCTAATTGATAGGAGTCCTTCTGACCCAATCTTAAGGCAGAGACAACCAATTCCTTAGAATCTCTCGGATACCTCTTTGGGATTCTTTCCTCTTCACTTGAACTTAATTCCTTGCTGTTCTGACCTATTCCTTATTCCCCTTATCCTTAAAGCTCTCACGCCAGCTGCCCTCCTATATTTGTCAAAATCCTTCTCTAAATTGAGCAAGCTGTTCAGCCCTATCTGCCCATCCCTCAGCAAGTCAGCACTTCTATATCATAGCCCTTTCCTAAATATTGTTTCCAAGCCAACAACACATCTCTACTAGTCCCCTAAATTTATGCTCTCCAGGGTTGGGTTTAAGAAATCAGGCCTGCCTAGGCTAATGTGCTGCCCCACCAAATCTTAGATACAAATTCTACAGAGAAGCTTCATCCATATTTCAGGAGCTCTATCTGCCAGTGGAAAAATTGGTCTGAGATCCATTAAGGTTTGTCCCACTACCCAGGAGAAAAGCTAACAAAGGGTTAATCCATTAGACAATATCCTGGTGAGCTCATCTTTGTTGGAGCCTGCTCAGTAAGTGGCCAGGAATACCTACATATTGACTTCTTTTGAGGCTTCCCGGATTGTGAATATTGTCAGAAGATCCCTGAGAGAAGAAAAAGTAAGTTTCCTGTTTTTCCTGTTTCCTGGGTTTTTGAGTGCAGG
Organism: Myrmecobius fasciatus; assembly: GCA_023553655.1. Taxonomy (NCBI): domain Eukaryota; kingdom Metazoa; phylum Chordata; class Mammalia; order Dasyuromorphia; family Myrmecobiidae; genus Myrmecobius; species Myrmecobius fasciatus. Next base: position 69,567 of record JAJPUD010007589.1, on the reverse strand, counting down.
AAAAAAAAAAGGGGGCGGGGGAGAGTGGCTCTTTCATCCTCTCATCCTTCCTTTTCCCCTAGAGATATAGGGTGATTTTAACTTTCCTTTAGTTGAAAATGGTCTGTTTCCTGAAGCTGGAGGAACATTTGCCCCAAGCTGGCCCCCAGAGACAGGAGAGGCATGCAGAGGGAATATAGGGAGCTGCACAAATCAAAGGACCTGCACCATTAGGAGTGGCTGCTACTAGCCTGCCAGCTGCCAACAAGAGAGGGTTTCCCAGTGGAATCCCCGGCAGAGAGTGAGCTCAACCAGCCCACTCCCTGCTTTTGCCATGTACTAGGGAGAAGGGCAGATGCATATGAAGAGGAATGTTCCATCATCTGCAATGGGTCTCCACTATAATCCAGCAGCCAGTGTGGTTTCTGAGACTTCTTTCTAACTTCAGGAGGAGGTACGAGGATAAGGTCAGAAGGGAATGGCAAAGGGGATGGGAATGAATGGGTCAGACCACAGGTGGGAGGTAAAAGAAAATCATTTGGTGAAAAGTAAACTAGACCCCAGGTGCTATTCCGGATCTTGGTGCAGGTTTTGTGGGGACATCCTAGATTAGCTTTAGTCCATTTCTCTGTTAATTCCTCCAATTTCTTTCTGTTCAAGAAGCCACCCTAAGAGGTGTGGCAGTTACTCTATTAAGGCAACAGCAAAGCAAGGCACAGAAATCTGCCTCTCATATTCTAGATGAGGAAAATAAGAAACTATCACACACCAACAAGCACAGAGATGGAAGGCAAGCACTGTGACATCCTGAGTGCAAGTATCCCAAAGAAAGGAAAATGAAGTATTATACTCTTCTGCACAACGAGGCATTATTCCAGATCCCAGCAGCAGGCTGGGTTAAAAAAGTATATGTAGTTTTAGGAAAGAGAGCAAAAACAGGTTTCTTCAGGTTGGACACTGACTTTCAGAAACCTCTTCTTAATAATGATCATATTAGTGACAATAAGCAAGAAACTGACTGCTGTGAGGACATAGAAACTCAATGAGATAGGGCTTACCCTCTATTATTTCATCTGCTTAAGTTGGGCTTTTCTTATCAAAAGATAATGTGCTCTTTGTCTTTGGGACTGAGGAAGAAATGTGTGGGGGGAGTTTGGGGGAAAGGAAGAATAAATATTTCTTTGAAAAAAAAAGATTACTTAACTAAATCTGGTGGAGAAAAGAGTAAGGAAGTGTAATGGGTATTAGATCTAGGAAAGAGTAATTCTTTTAAATGTTAAAAAAAAAAATAACAGAACTCTCTGACATTTTACCTATTTCAGTACTACTGTCCAATTTATGTATTTTTTTTCCTTTTCATTTCTTGCACCTACTCTGCCCCTTCTTTTCTACTTTCCCCTAGCCTGGCCTCCTCTCCTGGGAACAATATCCTCCCTATCTCTTCTGCCTGGAAAAAATGATCTGCTTGCAATTCTTGTAACTCCCAGAATAGCCCTATCAGAAATCAGAGGCCTAGCTGTATAGGGTTGGGGGTGGCACATGGGAAAAAGGAGAAAAAGGGTTTTGGACAATTCCAATCTTAAACACTACAGATGTATCTTGCTTTAACACAATCACACTTCAGAATAGCCTTTGTAGAATGGGCATGAGGTGGCAGAGATGGAGGGGAATCTTTGATAAAGATGTCTATGAGAGAATGGAGGCTGAGATGATCATAAGATTGAGAAAAGAGATTCTTTTTACCATCCTGGCCTCCAGTCCTTAGATTGAAAGAACCACTGATAGATATCTTTGCCACATTGTCCCTATCTTTATAGTGGCTGAGTGTCCCCTACCTTTATATTCTTCTTCCCCCAAACTTACTCATTCACTTCATTCTAAAAGGATTGCATTCCTACCTGTCTAGCCAAATCACTTAACCCTCCCTAGGCCACATTTTCATTCATCTGTAAAACAAGGTTAAAGTAAAACATCTTTAAGTTCCCTTCTAGCTCTGAATCCATGATCCTCCTCAAGCTGCTTTAGAAACAAAGTATAATTAATCAGAATTTGCTTTCTCTTCTGGTCAAATCAAACAAAAGATAAAACTAAAAGATCTGGCAACTGTATGTAATTGACTGGTAAAAGCAAAGGAGAGATTAAATGAACTTTCTTCCTCTATTCCTTCTTGCCCTTTTCCTCTTTAGAACAGAAATCTATTCAGGATTCAGAGACTACCTCCCCTAATAAAGTTTTCTCTAACTCTTTACTCCGACCTCCACCAATATTCCTTCCTTCCTGTTTGAATTCACCGATGAATTTGTGTGATTCTGACTTTTCTTGTATTTATTTACTCACATTCTTTTTCTTGTCCTAATCCTTGTCCCAATAGTCTTGTCCCAATAGTCCTCTTACCCTATTGGTTAAGAGCAAATTGAAAATATGAAAATGTTGTTTATTGTGTAAAGTTTTCTGGAGTATGCTTTATTCTCCATCAACATCCACCCACCCATCTCTCAGTCATTTGAGACTTCCAAAAAAGTCTCCTTACTCCTACTCTATGTGTATTTTATACAGCCCTGTTTATCTATAGGTTATTTCCCCAATTAGAATGTAAGACTTTTAAGGGCAGAGACCTCTCTTTGTTTCTCCAATGATAAGCATTATGCCAGGGATAAATGTTTCTTGATTAACTTATTGATTGATCGAGTCCAACCAATTTTCAAATCCATTGATTAGTTCAGAAATATTTGCAGTGTGCCTCTGCTATGTTAAAACATTGTCAGGGATGCAAACATAAATATATATAATCCTTACCCTTAAGAAGCTTAAAATCTAACAAGCACAGTGATGTGTACACACATATTTGGGCACATATACATACACTTTCCAGTATAGTCAGTTTTGCCATGTTTCAAGAACATTTATTCTGGTGAGGTTGATGTGTTAAAAAATATTTTGAGTAAAACTTCAGTTTTGAGTTTGTTTCTGAAAGATGTCTTCCTTGAGAAATAGCAAGAGAGCTCAGCCTGCTTCACCACTTTATAATAATTCACAAACTATAGCAGCACTTCTAAAGCCTACTTCCACAAACAAACTTGAGTTCTTTGTCAAATTTAAGTAACACACACTTGCACAGCCCTCTTTCACTTAAATACAACTCACTTGCACATCATAGAATTATCTCCCTGATGTCTTTGAGAACAAAGGACAAACAACAACAATAATTGATTGAGTAGCTGGGTCGCATAGTGAATAGAGCAACAGGCTTAGAGTCAGAATGACTTATCTCCCAGTGTTCAAATCTGGCCTCAGATACTTTCTAGCTGTGTGACCCTGGGCAAGTCACTTCACTCTCTTTGCCATAGAATGACAAACCACTTCAATACCCTTAAAAATATGGGGTCCAAATGGAGTCACCAAGAGTCAGATACCACTGAAAGGGACTAAAAAACAAGTTGACTGACTGATGATACATACTCCTCAAATTGCTAAGCCAAACTGACTTAAATAGAAACTAACTATATCCTCCACTTCTGCAAGGAGAAATTCTTATTTTTTTTTGAAGGGCTGCAGTGGGGCAAGATTGAACATTGCAATCATACAATTTTTATTTCACTCAGGTATTCTTTTTATTTCACTATTTTAGTCAGTGTATATTGTTGTCCTGGTTTTCATTATGTATCAATATTTCCCAAAATTCTTCATATTAGTTGTAACCTGAAATGCAGTAATATTCCAATATAGGGGCAGCTAGATGGCTCCTGAGATGTAGTGCTGGACAGATTAGAGTTCAGGAAGATCTGATTTCAAATCCAGCCTATGGCAGTCAATTAATCTTTGTTTGCCTTAATTCCTTCAATTATAAAATAGGGATAATAATAATTGCACCTTCCTGGCAAGATTGTTGTGAGGTTCAAATGAAGTGTTTGTAAAGCATTCAGCCTGGTGCATAGTAGGTGCTATATAAAAATTAGCTACCATTATTGTTACATAATATTGTTCCATCATTTCCCCAATCAGATTGAATATAAATAGCAATCATTTCTGCTTTGGCCAGAAACCCTGAAAGTCTTCTTCTCCCAGATTCATTCATTCATTCATTCATTCATTTAGATCTTTTTAGACTAGGTGAAAGAAAAGATTTTTTGCCTCAACTGCTACCTCGTCTTAATCACTGACTAGGTGCAATCTCAATCAGACTGAGACATGTTGAAGACCTTAGCTTAAAAAGGCCAAGGTCTCTCATTTCATCTAGGGCCATTTCCATTCATCTTGATCTATATCTTGCCACTAGATCCAGATACCTTCCAGAGCCAAAGTGAGATAGGTGACCTTGAAGGGTCTTCCCTTACTAAATCCAATCCACTTGCACGTCATGGCATCACCTTCCTGATGTCATATTCTTTTTGAAAAGGAAGGACAAATTACAACAGCTGGCATCCACTATCTCCAATTCTGTATTTTTGTTTGTTTGTTTTGTTGCCACAAAGTATCACAATGAATATTTTGGTATTTACAGAACCTTTTTTTCTGCTTTTATTTTTGAATGATCTCTGGATCAAATGCATAAACATTTTAGTGACTTTTCTTATCTAATTTCATACTACTTTCCAGAATGGTTGGACCAATTCACAATTTAATCAATATGTATGATTGCCTTTCCTAAACTTCCTAACAATGACCATTTCTATTTTTTAAAATCATCTTTGTCAATTTGCTGAGTGAGAAATTTTCACCATTATTTTATTTTTGTACATTTTTTATTCATTTTCAATTTAAATATAAAAATGAGAAAAGAAAATTTTTTAAAGTTTCCATGTACACAGAAGAACACAAGAGATAATTCAATATAAAACAACAAATTTCCATTTCAAGAAAACCTATATAATAAATACTATACATTATTTTCAAAGTTACCCAGTTTTTCTTTGCTTCCTTTTTAGGTTTTCTTTTGTTCTCTGCTGTATAATTTTTACTTTTCCCCTCCTTTCCGCACCCCTGCAGTAAAAAAGATTACAATATAATGTGTATGTATATATATATATATATATGTATAAACATATGCATATCTATACACACAAATACAAATACATATATATTTGTATACACATAGATATCTAAACACATATAAACTTATACACATATCTGTAAGATCATATTATACATATTTCTACTTGTCATCTCTTTTGCTGAAAGTGAATAGCCTCTTCCTTTATGGGTCTCAGTCTCCATATTTTCTAAATCAATCAGGTCATCATTTCCTATACCATAGCAGTGTTACAACACAATCATAGCCTAACTGAGAAACTGCCCATGAAAGCTTTTTTCCCCTCAATTTTCTACAATCCTTCTATTCTTAACTACATTGGTTTTATTTATACAAGAAATTTTTAATTTAAAATAATTGAAATTATCCACTTTACACTTCAGCCTTTGCTCTTGCCTTATAATATACTTCCAAGTTTCTTTTAAATTCCTAACCTTTTGTTCTTCCAAATGAACTGTGTAATTTTTTTAAATTCAATAAGAAATTTTAGTAGCTTATTTGGAATGGCATTGAATAAATCAATTAGTTAAGCACCATTGTTTTAAATAGTATTTCTCTCACTGATCATTTAGGACTTTTTTTTAAATTATGGTTTAATCAATCAAAAAGTATTTATTAAGCTCACTTACTTTATTTCACACATTTGCTAAGTGCTAAGACTCAAAGACAAAGAAATGGAATGGTTCTTTCAAATCATTCAAATGTTTCATTCTATTTGAAAAGATAGCATATACATATATATACACATATAAGTATATACATATAAAATACATATTTGTATATATGAAAATATTTACAAAATATGGAAATAGGAACTAGATTGTAATTTCAGTAGTATAAAAATCTCCTTTTATAGGGAGACTCTCTGTAACAGGATAGGCTAGTTCTGTCTTGACAATTTTCAGTTTTAGAGAAATACCTAGAGTACCTATCAATTAACTACTTGCCCAGGGTCACACAACCACTAAGTATCAGAAGTGGGATGTGTTCTAAAGTTTTGCTTCAAGGACAGCTCTCTATTGACTATGCCATGCTGCCTCTCTCCAAAACAACATAAATACAAGATAATGGCATAGGGAATGGAAGAGAGAGAGGCACAAGCAACTAGGGAGATTAGGTAAGGTTTCATGTCACTGTTTTCAATTTCTTTGAAAGCTATTGATATTCTTTGGCTACTTATCTATTCTACTCTTCCCTCAACCATTTTAAAGGAAAATCTCAAAAGAAAGGGAGCTAAACTATTTCTATAAATATAGTAAATATTGGTTTTCTGGCCAGCTTTCAAGTACTCTCATCTTAGAGTCAACAATGTAGAATCCTGGAGAGAGTACTATTCTGAAAATCTGGGCTTTAGTCCCAGGTCTACCACTAACTAGCTGTATTCAACTGCATAAGTACTTCTAAAATATAAGCTTGATGCTATGAATGCAAGGATAAACAACCCCTACCCTTCAAGGAACTTTAGTAATTTCTAAATTTCCTTCCTTTAGCTAACCATAGAACAAAAAACAAAAAGCAAACAAGTGAGATAGTATTTCCTGCCTATCTTTAATGTTACCTTTATTTCTGAATTGTCCCTTGTAGGATATTAAAAAGAAAGGAAAAGGAAAGCAAATCAGAAAAACTAATCAATAGATCAACCAAGTTTGACTATATTGTCATTGTTCCATATACACAGCCCCCAACTTCTTCAAAGAAGAGGATTTTCTCATCTCCTCTTTAGAGTCAAGCTCAACCATTTTATGCAGTTTTCTTGTTGTTGACTCTTTATGACCCATTTTGGATTTTTTTGACAAAAATACTGGAGTGGTGGGGCAGCTTGTGGGTGCAGTGGATAGAGCACCAGCCCTGAAGTCAGGAGGACCTGACTTCAAATATGACTTCTGACACTTAAGCACTTCCAGCTGTGTGACCTTGAGCAAGTCACCTAATCCCAAATACCTCAGCAAAAAAAATAAAAATAAAAAAATAAATACTGTAGTGGTTTACTATTTCCTTCTATAGCTCATTAGGAAACTGAGGCAAATGGAACTAAGTTACTTAGCCAGGATCACACAGCTAGTAAGTGCCTGAAGCCAAATTTAAACTCAGGTCTTTCTGATTCCAAATCCTGTGCTTTATCCACTATGCCATCTAGTTGACCCTACAATGTTCAGCTTTACATTTTTAGTGTTGTTCTTTCCACTTACATTATTATAGCCATTGATATTTAATTTTCAGGATTCGTTTTCTCATTTTATAACAGTTCCTACACATTTTCCTTGGGTTCTCTAATCTTTTTTATATTCATCATTTCTTATGGTGCTATAACATTCCATTATATTCATGTGGTCCAATTTGTTTAGCTATTTCCCAGTTGATGGGCATCTGTTTTGTCTCCAGCTCTTTGCCATGGTAACTTAATTTTATAGAGCTATTGGAGGCTACTTTATGAGCACTTTATGCAGAGCTATAGAAAAACACAAAAGAAACAAAAGACAAAATGTAAGGATAAATGTAGATTTTGAAAGGCATGTCAAAGGTTCTGGCTTTAAAAAGTTAAGGAGATAAAGTTGGTTGGATAACTTCAATTCTAGATACTTTCCTCTGCCCAGCCATCTATCACCACCTATTGTCAATCTTCTTTGGAAGTTTTTTTTCCTTCTAATTATAATTTTCCTCTCTAATATAATTATTTTGTATTTCTGTAGCTTTTAATATTAAAAAGAAAATACTTTCCTCACAACTTTTTTCACGAGAGAAGTTGCCCAATATTATCTCCATTTCAGAGATATGGAAACTGAGATGCATAAAGATGAAGCTGCTTGCTCCTAATCACACATTCATTAAGTGTTGGGCAACAATATGATCTCAAGTACCTCTCTAGGCCTCAGTTCCCTTAACTAACATGGAAAATAATCCTTACATTTGGACTTCCAAACAATGAGATCACAAGATGAAAGAGTAGACGTTATCTCCTTGGTTATTCTCAAAAGATCCCTTCAAAAGAATTATGAGTTATCTCTCTCTACAACCTAAGACACCAAGTATGGTCAGTAAATATTTTTGTTAATCCCTTCTATTGTGTAAGGCAGTGGAGAAAGAAAGAAAAAAGAAAAAAAATAGAGAGAGAAGGAGAAAGAGAGAAGAAAGGAGGGAGAGAGGGGGGAAGGAGAGAGAGAAGAAAAGAGAGAAGGAGGAAGAAAAAAGAAAAAAAGAGAAAAAGGGAGGGAGGAAGGAAGGAGGAAAGAAGGAGGGAGAGAAAGGGAAGGAGGGAGGGAGGAAGAAAAAAGAAAGAAAAGGAAGAAGAAAGAAAGAAGAAAAGGAGGAAAGAAAGAAAGGAAGGAAGGAAGAAAGAAAGAAAGAAAAGAAAACAAAAGAAAAGAAAAGAAAAGAAAAGACAGTTCCTTCCCTCAAATATCTTACAAGTTAATGAGAGAAGACAACATACAAAGGAAAGCAGAAAAGGGGAAGGTGGGTATTATGGTAAATGAAGTAAATTGGAAAAGTCTGAGCCCTCTAAAAATAAAGATTTTAGGAGAAGTTTATTGCTCCAAGATGTTGAGATTTCCATGATATCCTTGGAAAGACATCATGTTCTTGAAGTCAAAATCAGGTAGAAGAGCTAGTGGAAAATGGAAAAGGGGGAAAAAAAAAGAGTAACGCTGATAAGTTAACAGCCAAGTGGGTTAATTCATAACATTGCTCCTCCTTCTCTACTCTCCCCAACATTCTGCCACAGCCATGGCACTAGATCTGGCATTTGTCTTCTCCAGCAGATTGCTCCCTCCATAATCTCTACTCTCTCACTTATCTTCAATCTTTCACCATCTACTTGCTGCTTTCCTACTACCTATAAACATATCTAAGTCTTCCCCAACTCTCAAAAAACTCTTGCTAACTATTGTCCTCTATTTCTCCTTTTTCTCACTAAACTCTTTGAGAAAGCCATCTACAATAGATGTCTCCACTTCCTTTCTTCTCACTCTCTTCTTCTAACCTTAAGTTTCAAATGAAAAGGTTTTTTCCAAAGTTACTAATAGATCTCTTAATTTCTAAATCTAATAGCCTTTTCTCAATCCCCCATTCTTGATCTTTCTGATCACTGCCCTTTTCTCTTTGATACTTTTTGTTCTAGTTTTTTGTGACATTACTCTCCCTACTTTGGGGGTGGGGGGGTTCTTGACAAAGAGATAGGAGTAATTTGCCATTTCTTTTTTCCATTTCATTTTATATATGAGGAAACTGAGACAAATGACTTGACATGGGTCATATAACTAGGGACCTAAGTCTCTGAGGTTGGATTTGAATTCAGATGCACTATCTACTGTGCCACCCGTTGCCCTTCCTTTTGACTCCTCTCCCTTAACAGTGGGCATATCCCACAGGGCTCTGTCCTGGACCCTCTTCTAATATTTTTTCTTTTGAGAATTTCTTTAATTCCCAGGAATTCAACCATCATTTCTATGCTTATGTAATATAATAGAGCTTTTACAAAAAAAAGAATATTTACTTCAAAAATATTCACAAATATGAAAAATCACTTTCTCAGCACATGAGAGACATAATACCACTCCCTCCTGTATTCATCTCTGGTTCTCCTCTGTGGAGAGGAGGAAGATTTAGGTTCATAATTTATCTCAATTCTTATAGAGTGGTTCAAAGTCCAAAACCATTCTTGGGATTAAGTCTCAGGCACCCTAGCTTCTTAGGGCTTCCATCGTGGTCCTGGCTGCACTGCCTTGCCTCAAATCCTGGCTCCACAGGCTCTATATTTCTAACTCCTAGTTCCCTGGGGACCACCTCCAGCACTGGAAACAGGACAAATAATATAAACAGAAACAAACACTCCCAGGCCCATTTCTCAAAGCTGAAATAAAAAAGGGAGAGCAAAGGCAAAGTAAGACTTTTCCTTTTTCTCACTGACTGTGCTAGGCACAGTAGCCAAAGGATGGAAGAAAGAAAAGGATAGCTTGATTTCACAAATTTTAAAGACAAGCAGCCAATCAAAGAAGGCTACATCATCCATTTGGTGCAGGGCACTCCAAGTCATGCAAACTGAGCATGTTCAAAACTGAGTAACACTAATGACTCTCAATACCTCTTATCCAACCCTAATCTCTCTGTCGATCTCCACACTCATATCACCAATTGCCAACTGGATATCTCAAACTGGAAGTCCTATTAATATCTAAAGCTTGACCTGTCCAAAACTGAATTCATTTTCTTTTTATCCCTTCCAAACTTCACTGTTATTGTTCAGGGTCCTACCATCCTCCAAATCTCCTAGGCTTACAACCTTGGTCTAATACTAGATTCCTTATTCTTTTTTACCCTCTATAATCAATCTTTTGCTAAGGCCTATTAATTAAAAAAAAAACACCTCTCTCTCATTCTCTTCCTAGCACAGAACTTCATCCCCTCACATCTGGACTATTTCAATAGAATACTGAATGGTTTCTCTGCCACAAGTCTCTCCTCACTCCAGTGGACTCTTCACTCAGTTGTCAAAGTGAACTCCATAAAACACAGGTCTGACCATATCACTCCTTTCTCTTTTTCTCTTTTTTTTCTGGTTAAGTATATTCACTTTTTTTAAACATTCATTTTTTAAAATTCTAAGTTTCAAATTCTCTCCCTTATTCTAGATCCTTCCCCACCCATTAAGAAGGCAAGCAATATGATACCAATTATACATGTGAAATTATACAAAATATATTTCTATATCACTCTTGTTGCAAAATAAAATAAAATAAGCAAGAAAAATAAGGAAAGTGAAAAACAGTATTATTCAATCTGCACTCAAAGTTCATCCATTCTCTGCAGATGATAAGCATTTTTCATCTGAGTCCTTTGAAATTATTTTGGATCATGATATTGATAAGAGTAGCTGTCTTTAACAGTTGATCATCATTACAATATTGTTATTAATATGTAGAGTATTCTCTGGTTCTGCTCATTTCACTCTGGATCCTTTTAGGTTTTTCTTAAATAATCCTGCTTGTCATTTTTTGAAGCACAATAATGTTTCATCACAATTATGTACTACAATTTCTTCAACCATTTCCCAATTGATGGGCTTAATTTCAATCTCCAATTCTTTGCCACCACAAAAAATAACTTATACATTTTTATACATATTTTCTTGAATTTCTTTGAGATATAGACCAAGTAGTGATCACTAGGTCAAAAGGTGTTATGCACAATTTTTTTTAAATTCTTTGGGTATATAGTTCCAGATTTTTCTCTAGAATGCTTGGACCAGTTCACAACTCTAATGATAATTTTTCCACAACCCCTCCAGCACTTGTCATTTTTCTTTTCTTTCATCTTAGCTAACTTGGCAACTATGAGGTGGTACCTCAGATGTGTTTTGATGTGCATTTCTCTAATCAGTGGTGATTTAGAGCATTTTAGTTGATTTTTGATAGTTTGTTTTCTTCTGAAAACTTCTTGTTCACATCTTTTTTACCACTTAGACCTGAGGAATGGTTCTTATTTTTATGATTTTGGCTTAGTTGCCTATATATTTGAAAAATAAGACCTTTATCAGAAAAAAATGCTATAAAAAATTCTCCCACAATTTCCTTCTTTCCTTCTAATTTTTCTGCATTGGTCTTATTTATGCAAAACTTTTAAAAATTTAATGTAATTAAAATTATCCATTTTACCTCCTGAGATGCTTTCTATTTTTTATTTGGTCATAAACTCTTCCCTTAACCATAAATCTGATAGGTGATTTTTTTCTATGCTTCCTTAATCTGTTTCTATCATTTTTTTCTATTTTGCCAGTCTTTTTTTGTTGTTGTTCTTCTCTTTTTTGGGGGCTTTTTAAATTTTGATAATAGCTTTTACTTTCAAAATACATGCAAAGATAGTTTTTAACACTCACTCTTACAAACCCTTGTGTTCCAAATTTTTCTCCTTCCTTTCCTACCCTTCCCTTAGACAGCAAGGAATCCAATATAGGTTAAACATGTGCAATTCTTCTAAATATATTTCCACATTTACATGATATCATTTTTATATCTAAATTACATATTCATTGGCATATGGTATGGGATGTTGATCTATGCTTAATTTCTACCAGACTGCTTTCCATTTTCCTCATAATTTTCATCAAGCAATGAGGTCTTCCCCCAAAAGCTTAGAGCATTAGATTACTATGGTTATTTACTATTGTATTTTGTGTACCCAATCTAGTTCACTAATTCACAATTCTCTTAACCAATATCATATTGTTTTAATGAGTATTTCTTTGTAATATAGTTTGAAATCTATTACTGCTTAGAGTGCCTTTCTTCACATTATTTTTATTGATTCCTTTGATATTCTTAACTTTTTGTTCTTCCATATAAATTTTGGGTTTTTTTTCCTAGCTCTATGAAATCATTGTTTGGTAGTTTGATTGATTTGTGAGAAAATGCACTGCAGCAAGGGGAACTAGATTCCAGCTGGGACTGATCCTGCCCCTCCAGAAGCTTCTTGGAGCAAATACTGGAATAAAAAATGAATCTTCTAATGTAAGACAAAATTGAGGTGGATTTAAAATTCTTTCCTCAAAGAACCTAATATCAGAAAAGTGATAGGAAAATATGAAAAACAAGATTAAAATTACTAAAGATCTCAAGATCATTTAAGTGAATTTAAAAACTTTAAGAGGACAAGCAGATAAAACAACAGGAAAAATATTAAAATAGAAGAGGTTTGCCATTAAGCTATACAAATGACTACAAATATCTTTAAATAAGTATTCAAGACAAAAGAAATTGGAGTAATACATGATTGTAAAGAGAACATAGAATCATATCACAGTATTCCTAAATTATTTGAGAAACAAATTAGAACTTTCAAGGAAGTCAAAAGGAAAGAAATGGCAGGATTTATGCTTACCCAGTGTTTGCAAAGGGACATAAAAAGCTTTAATAACAACATATTGGAGGCACAGTAGAGAAAGTGCAGTTAGAAAGATCTGAATTCAAATTCTTTTTTTGGACATTTACTTGTTGTCTCATTGAACCTCTATTAGTTTCAATTCCATCATATATAAAATGGAGATATTTATAATATTTACCATTGGTTTTGTTTTAAGGATTAGATAATATATGTAAAGTTCTATGTATATAAAAGTATTATATATATAGCATTTCAGTTAAGAAGCAGGGCCTGGGACAAAATACTGGTTGCCCCTTTGCTTAGGACTCTGTTTATTAAAAATGGCCCCTATTGTGCCAAAGCAAGAAAAAAGTGTTGGCCACAGGAGGGTCAAAAATGAGGATTAATTGTAGTAGGTCTCTCCTGGGTTTGGAGAGCAAATGTATTTTCATCCTCTGTGGTCTCCATATTTTCACCAAGTTACAAAGGTAGACTATAATGTCTTCTTTTTGTATGATCATAAAATCTTTTTGTATCTCTTTTGTATTACATGAGCACTTTATAATAAATTCAGGTCTATGCTGTTTCATCACAAAAAGGGAAAGGATATTGGGAAATATAGTTGGGAACATTGGGAAATAAACAGTCCTTGTTTAGAAGACTAATATGAGGTTGATTCCTAATGGTTTGAAAAGAGATTTGCTCTAGAGAATACAAAATGCCTGCTAACTCAGACTCTGCAGGTTCTTCAGACATCAACTCATAGTAGTCAGTCTATGTTTTAGGAATGACTTAGTTAAGCCACACTAATTTCTCTAAAAGCAGTAAAAGCACCAGAACCTGGCATCTAGGACAACTGGAATCTACATCTATAATAATATGTATTTTTGCACACTCCATAATTTTCCTTTATTCACTGCTGATGTCATTCTTCCCAGCCATAAAGAAATTCTTTAACCTCTTTGTACCTCAGTTGTTTACATGACCCCTAAAGTTCCTTCCAGATCTAGGTCATAATCCTTATGATATCCTTCCTTCTTTCTACTCCTTCTCTGTAACAATTTGGCTTTTACTTCCATTCATATGGTTCTCTTTCCTCACACCCCTTTCTTTCATACCTTTTCTTGGTTCTTGTCCTACTTGTTATTGTAGTAGTAGTAGTAGTAGTAGTAGTAGTAGTAGTAGTAGTAGTAGTAGTAG
>JAJPUD010007589.1:5424-55495 GCA_023553655.1 Myrmecobius fasciatus | reverse complement strand
AGTAGTAGTAGTAGTAGTAGTAGTAGTAGTAGTAGTAGTAGTAGTAGCAGTAATGAAATAATAGCATTAATATAGCACTATAATAAAGAGTAATATTATAAGCAAATTAGAGCAACATAGTATAGTTTACCTCTCAGACCTGTGGAGATGGAATAAATTTATGTCCAAAGAAGAACTGGAACTCTTAATTGAACACCAGATAGATAATTTTGACTATATTAAGTTAAAAAGTTTTGTACAAACAAAACTAATGCAGACAAGTTAGGAGAGAAGCAATAAATTGGGAAATCATCTTTACATTTAAGGGTTCTGATAAAGGCCTCATTTCTAAAATATATAGAGAATTGTCTCATATTTATAAGAATTCAAGCCATTCTACAATTGATAAATGGTCAAAGGATATGAACAGACAATTCTCAGATGATGAAATTAAAACTATTTCTAATCATATGAAAAGGTGCTCCAAATCACTACTGATCAGAGAAATGTAAATTAAGACAACTCTGAGGTACCACTACATACTTGTCAGATTGGCTAAAATGACAGGAAAAGATAATGACGAATGTTGGCGGGCATGTGGGAAAGCTGGGACACTGATACATTGTTGGTGGAACTGTGAATGGATCCAACCATTCTGCTTTTTTTTTTATTTATTTTTTTTCTTTGTAAGGGTCATTGTTGAAGAATTACCCATACATATGTTTTGCAAATAAGAAACTTTAATAAAGAAAAAAAAAGAAAAAATATATAACACTATAAGGTTTCTTAAAGTGCTTCACAAATAACTTATCTCATCTTTTATATTTATTTATTTTTAATAAAAGCTTTTTAATTTTCAAAACATATGCATAGATAATTTTTCAACATTAACCCTTGCATAGCCTTGTGTTCCAAATTTTCCCCTCCTTCCTCCCAACCCCTCCCCTAGATGGCAAGTGATCCAATACATGTTAAATGTAAAAATATGTTAAATCCAATATATGCATACATATTTATATATTGTTATCTTGCACAAGAAAAATCAAATCAAAAAGAAAAAAATGAGAAAAAAAATAAAATACAAGCAAACAACAACAAAAAAAGTGAAAATGCTATGTTGTGATACACACAAAGTTCCCACAGTCCTCTCTCTGGGTATAGATGACTCTCTTCATTACAAGGTCATTGGAACTGGCCTGGATTATTTCATTATTGAAAAGAGTCATGTCCATCAGAATTGATCATTGTATAATCTTCTTGTTACCGTGTTCAATGATCTCCTGGTTCTGCTCATTTTACTTAGCATCATTTAATGTAAGTCTCTCCAGGCCTCTCTGAAATCATCCTGTTCGATCATTTCTTATAAAACAATAATATTCTAGAACATTTATATACCATAATTTATTCAGCCATTCTCTAATTGATGGGCATCCACTCAGTTTCCAGTTTCTAGCCACTACAAAAAGAGCTGCCACACTTTTGCACTTGTGGTCCCCTTTCCCTCTTTTAAGATCTTTTTGGGATATAAGCCCAGTAGAAATACTGTTGGATCACATTTTGATAGCCCTTTAGGCATAGTTTCTCTCCAGAATGGTTAGATCACTTCACAACTCCACCAATAATATACTGGCACACCAATTTTCCTACATCCCCTCCAACAATTGTCATTATCTTTCCCCGTCAACTCAGCCAATTTGAGAGGTATGTAGTGGTACCTTATAGTTGTCTTAATTTGCATTTCTCTGATCAATAGTGATTTGGAGCACCTTTTCATATGACTAGAAATGTTTTTAATTTCATCAGATGAAAATTGTCTGTTCATATCCTTTGACCATTTATCAATTGGAGAATGGCTTGAATTCTTAAAAATTTGAGTCAATTCTCTACATATTTTTAACTAATTTTATCTTAAGACAATTCCTCTGGATGGTAGGTGTCATTTTTTACAGAAGAGGAAACTGAGGCAGACAGAGATTAAGTAACTTGCACAGTGACACACAGCTAGTAAATAACTAAGGTTACATTTGAACTCAGATATTTTTGACTCCAAGTCCAGTGCTCTGTTGCTGAGTCATCACCCATGTCACATTCCCTAATTATGTATATAACTCAAAACTCTGTCATGAACCCTCTTTTTCTGTCTCACATAGTGATCTCATCAGCTCTTACAAGTTCAATTATCATCTGTAAGCAAATGATTTCTGCTGTATAACCACTGTTCTCAAGACCAGTCCTGCCTATTAGATATTCTAAAGTATCATAGGCATATCAAACGCAACATGTCCAAAAAACAATTTCTTTCCAAAGGCACTCACTCATCTTCTAAACTTGCTGTTTTCTACTGAAAAGGGCTAGGGCAATACTATACAGCCAAATTCACAACCACGGTTATTCCCAGCTCCTCACTCTCACTCATCTCACCTATTCAATCATTTGCTGAGTCTTGTCAATTCTATCTCCACAGAATCTCTTGAATCCATTTACTTCCTGTGTAGCATTCTAGATCAGACAATCATCACTTCTTGCTTACACTATTACAAGAGCCTTCTAATTGGTCTCTCTCTTCCTCTGGTTGCTTACCTCTTTAATACATCTGCCTATGCACCTGCCAAAAAAATTTTCTTAATATGCAGGTCTGAGTACATGACTCTTTACTCAATAAACTTCAGTGTTTCCCCACTGATTCTAGGACCAAATATAATCTCCTTTATGAGTCATTTAAAACCCTATACAACTTAGCTGCAAACACCTTTCCAGCTTTATTATACATTCCTCTCTTTCATGTACTCGATGGTCCAGCCAAACTGGCTTTTTTCCTATATTCCCCAGCCTTAATTCCATTGTGTATCTCTGTGACTCTGTACTGGCTGTTCCCATAGCTAAAATGAATTCTCTCCTCACCCTTATCTCTTAAAAGCTATTGTTTCTTCTGTTACAAATTTTTCCTTCCTACCCTCCCCCCACAAAAATAAAAAAACAAAAACAAAAAAAACTATTGTTTCTGAAAACTCAAGTTGAACCCAATTATCTCATTTTTAGTGCCTTCCCTCCAATTATATTCCATTTATTTGTGTATCCTTATATACATATGTGTTATCTCCTCAAAAAAGAAGGTAAGCTCCTGGAGGATAGGGACTTTTTCATTTTTATCTTTGTATTCCCAGATCCCAGCAAAGCCTGATGCTTAGTAGGGGCTTAATAAATACTTATTGATTTATTTCAATAGCTCCTCTATCCCTTGATCTTTTAAGTGAAACTTACATCATGTCTACAGCTCCTTATACTTTTCTTTGGAATCACAACTTAAAAGTAAGAAACTAGAATACAAAATTGGGAATCAGTAAGACCTGGGTTCAAGTCCTAGCTTTCATACTCTCTAAGCATGTGAAACTGAGCAAATCCTATAACCTCAATTTCTATAATGATATTTTCCCTCAAAGTCATTACAAGGAGCAGTGCAATCATTAATCAACATACCTATTGTATGCTGATTCTGGGAATTCTGAGGATACAAAACCAAAACAAAATAGTCTTCACCCTCAAAGATTTACCTTCTATAAAAAGAGACAACATTGACACAAATAATTATATACAGAGTAAATACAAGATACTTTAGGGGAAAGTTGCTAGAAGCTAGGGGGACTCAGGTAATCTTCATGGAGTAAGCAATAAAGTTAAGCACTGCAACTAGTCATAATATCTAGGGAGCAGTTTGTAAAATATGTTCATGTAATGTAAAATACAGGTCTCTCTTAGGCAGAAAGGCACATCCCTCCACATAAAGAATAGGATTTACCCTTATTCCCCTTTTCATGGCCCCCAATTTGTTTATTGTTTGGAGAGTGCAAATCACTGCACTAGAAAGGGCAAAATGACTTACAATTATAATAGCTAAAGTCTCCTTAACTCACATTCACCTGATCCATTTAATGTATGAATTATTCTACTTTGACTGTCATGTATTTCTGTCCTAGCCAGGAAGAAAATGTTTGTTAAGCAAATTAACAGTGTAAATAGTCGGGGAAGATAATGCTTATAATCTCCCAGCAGCACAAAGTAACCCTTTCAGTGCCTTTGGCCCACCACATTTCTACTTTAGCCTTTATTTTCCTTAAGTAAAATGCTGACATTGGGCTAAATGATCTCCAAGCTCCTATTCTAGTTTACCATTTTATGACCTACGTTAGGTTAATGCATTTCCATTCAGTTCTTTCTGTGCAAATATCTGTTAATCCAATGGAACTGTAACATTGAAGGACTAGACTAGAAAATAGGAGGCCTGAGTTTTAGTCTTGTGAGACTTTGTAGGAGTCATTTAAATTATCTAAACAACAGTTTCCTTACTTGTAAAATAAGAAAATTGGATAAGATTATTATGCTAAAAGTGTTACATAATGGAAAGAATGCTGAAGTAAGTAAGAAAAGGTCTACTTCTGAATACTTCCTCTGAAACTTACTAACTATGTGGCCATAAGTAAGTCCTTTTAACCCCCTTAAGCTTCAGTTGTAGGTAATAAGATGAGAATTATTGTTCTTATAGTATCTATGTTGCAAGGTTCTTATAAGGATCACATGAGGTAGTGTGAACAGACTACTCAGCAAACTTGAAATCCACCATATAAAGGTGGACAGTTACCATATAAAGGTAACTGATATTATTATTATAACCCTTGAAATAATAATAAAAATTTAGAATAATAAACATTTATTTTAAATTTTGTGACATAATATTGCACTGAAGAATCACAGAATCTCACAGTTGAAAGGGGCCTCAGACCCCATTTAGTCTAACCTGTACCTGATAAAAGTATTTACAATCTTTTATAGCATCTAGCATCCAACTGAAGACCTATAGTAAAGAACTCACAATTTTCTTAAGCATCCCATTCCACTTTTGGATAGGTCTAATTGTTTAGAAGTTTTTCTTTATATCAAGTTTAAATCTGGCAAGGCATTTTCTACCCATTGATCCTTGTTCTGTCCTAATCTAATCATTATTGCCATTAGACAGTCTTTCAAATATTTGAAGATAGCTATCATATCTCCTTACCTGCAGATACCTTCTCCAGGCTAAACATTCCCAGTTCCTTCAACCAATGCTTCTAAAATGAGTTTTCCAGGCTTCTCATTATCCTTTTTTAGATGGTTGCTTTTTTTCTGGATGGACTCCCATTTGTTTATGTCTTTACCTAAGATAAGCCCAGAAATAAATACAGTATGGTAGATAGTTTGAATAAGTCAGATTATAGCAAAACTATTAATTCCTTCATTCTCCATACTGTGTCTTGCTCCATGTGTATCTAGGAGAGATAGCATAATCCATTCAGACTACTATGGCATCCCTGGCTTAAATTTTGCTTTTCAGTACTAGTTGATTGAATAAATAAAAAAGTAGCCTTGACAAAGTCATTTTAACAACTGCTCTAGGCCTCCAGTTTCTCATTTTCAAATCAATAGTACAACTACTGAAGTTGATGTTATGGTAGAAAGACAAATGAGGTTCAGAAGCATACTGGTAGAAAGGTCTGAGGATTCAGAAACAGACCTGTTGGAAAGGTATGTTAACCTTCTATAAGCCTCAGTTTCCTCATCTATGAAATAAAGGAGAGTTAGATTAGATCAGAAATTCTTAACATGGGATTCTTGAATTTATCTTTTTAATACTTTAATAAATGTATTTTGACAAAATTACTTTCCTTTTTAGTTGTAGTATTTTATTTTATGCATTTAATAGCAATCTGAAAGAAGGGCTCCATAGGGCTTTACCAAAGAAAAAATGTCAGAACCTGAATTGATGGTAAGATGGAAAAAGTGTTAGATTTGGAATTAGAAGACCTCAGACAACTCATTCAACCTTTCAGCCTCAGTTACCTCATCTGTAAAATGAGGAGTTAGACTAGATCTTGCCTCTTCTTTCCAGGCCTAAGAAAAGCTATCTTACTCCCCTGACTCCAGATACCCTCCATTCATCAACTCATGACACTCTGTGAAATATTTTTGTTGAATTATTTCTAAGTATCACAAAGCCACAGGACCAGAACTGGAAGAGGCTTTGGAGGCCATTAAGGCCATTGAGTTAAGAAAACTAATTCCCAGGGAAGGCAGAGGGATCTACCCAGAGTCACACAATAAGTGGTGAAGAAACAATCTTAAAGTTAGGTCCATTGATTTCAGTACTGGTGCTTTTCCCATTGTTTTCAAAAAATAAAAAAAAAAAATAATAAGAAAAATTTTGCTTTTAAGTCCATTTGGGTTTTCCCAAAAGATCAATAAACATTCAATTCATCAAGTACTAAGGTGCCTACCGTGTCCCAGGAACCATTCTAAGTTCTGAGGATACAAATACAATGACAAAGCATTCACTGTCCTTAAAGAATTTAAACTCCAGAAGCACCATTAGATTGGATAATCTTGTCTTCAGTCTTTGAGAGGAGGAATGTTGACCTTAAATTATATCTATCTGCTCTTTATCAAGTGTTTGTTTATATGTATATGTATATATACATATGTATATATATATATATATAATATGTTATATATTATTATATATCTAAGTCCAGAAGGAAAGCTATGTCTCTAGTTGTTCATAAGGGATGAGTAGACCTTAGCTTATACTCTTGTTTAGCACTTTTCCACCAAATACTCATTCCATAAAAAATCATCATAAATAACAAATATCAAATAAACTCATTTAGCCAAGGAAATCAATAGATTGAAATTGAAGAAATACCATAGATTAGAATATACCAGAAAATAAAGAAAAGTTCTTTAGGTAGAATGAAAAATTGTTGTACACAGTAATAGCATTTTTGTATGATAGTTGACTGTGAGTGACAACTATTTTGATCAATATAATGATTGAAGACAATTTCAAAAGATCCATGATAAAAAATATTATCCATCTCCAGAGAAAGAAATGATGGAATCTGAATGTAGATCGAAGCATAATTGTTTTCAATTTCTTTAATTTTCTTGTTTTTTGGTTTGGGAGGTTGTTTGTATATAACATGGTTAATATGGAAAGATTTTACATGTATAATTGTCACCATATTTTTTTGCTTTTTCAATAGGTGAGGAAGGGGTAGAAGGGAAAGAATTCAGAACTCAAAAAAATTTTTCAAATGAATGCTATAAATATCATCATTCTGGCTCAGACACCTGAAATAACCTCCTAACTGCCAAGCCCACTTCAATTCTCTTCCCTACTACAGTCCATCCTTCACACAGTTACCAGTGTGAAATAACAATATAACTTCATCTCAAAACATAGGTGTCACTATGGCATCTTCTCATATTCCATAAATTTCCATTTACTCCCTACTTTGAAGATCAAATACAAAATCCTCACATTTAAAGCTCTCCACTATCTGGTTTTATCTACCTTTCCATATATCTCTATATAGATAGAGATATATGTTGCCTCTGCCATTAGAATCTAAACTTGAAAGCAGGGGCTGTTTTGTTTATCTTTGTATCCTAAGAATTTGCCTAATTTCTGGACCATAGCAGATGATTAATAAATGTTTTTTGAGTGATTGTTTACTCTAGTAGCACTCTAGAGTTCAGTTTGATGAATTTTTAAGTTTTGTAAATTTGTAATTTTGTAAAGTTAGTTTATCAGATGAACTGGGTTTTGTTGCCATTCACTTACCACCTTTATTTTTAACCCTCATAGGTACTAGGTACACAGTCTTGAAAACTCTTGGCAATGGAAACTCTCCCCAGTGCCCTAAATGCAGATGAGAAGTCTCCAGAGTTTAAGGACTTATTGCCCAGTCAGACAGCCAGCTCTCTCTGCATTAGCTCTCGGAGTGAATCAGTTTGGACAACTGGAAGCAAGAATAATTGGGAAATTTTTCGCAAGCCCATCATCATCATGTCTACAGGTGGGGCTATCTTCCTCTTCGGTATAGTCATCACTTCTTTGACATACACTTTGAATTTACCTTCAAACTCAAGTGTTCTTTTGACTTATCAGATGAGTGGGCCAGCCTTCCTTTCCCTGGGACTCATGCTTATGGTGTGTGGATTAGTATGGGTACCCATAATTAAAAAAAAACTGAAGCAGCGACAAAAGTCAGTTTTCTTTCAAAGCCTTAAGTCATTTTTCCTGAATCGCTGATGATAGCTTCACCTTCACCTTGGTGGAGGGAATGCAGTGTAATGACCAGTATCAATGCCTCCATCTGCATGGTGAGATGGTTAAAGAAAAAAATCCAGGAAAAGTGTTTTCTCACTTTTATAGGGAAGGAAGGATCTTCATTCCTTGATAGGACTCCTAATTTGTTACCATACAAATCTAGAAACTGAACTCTGCTGGGTTATTCCCCAAGTATCATCTATTTAATCTTTCTATTATCGTTGATGCTCAAAACTCTCAGCAAGCACCACCTCTTATCACCTTCACCCATTGCCTTTTTTGTGTGCTTCATCTCAATAACCTTCTTCTTCATGAGCCATACGCCTGGGCAAACTGAACTCCTAGGAGAAGCTTTTTTGTACATACCTGATTGCCAGAGTGGGATAGATAGAACCCTGTACCAGCCTTTGAACTTGAACTTCCAGATGGAGAAGACTGGGCAACACATCTTTCAGAACTGGGGTTTGACATCTACCCTCACTTCCATCAACTCCCTTGAAGAACTGAGAGATGAAGTTACTTCCAGTAGACCAGATGGTCTTGTTACCAGTGAAACCTTTAAACACCCCAAATTTTAGAAGGAAGGATGTGTAAACATATAGGTAAATTCATGAGAATTTAAATTCACTGCATAAGAATGCAATTTAAATAGATGAAATACTTACAAGTCTTGCAGTATTTGTACTGAGGTCACCAGTTCTTTTCTTGACAACCTGACTTTTTTTTCTCTCTCTCTCCCTTCTGCATTCAATGAGTAATTATTGTGTGATCTACCAACAATTGTATAATACCCTAACTCTCCAAATTATTCTAGGAAGAGAACCACATCTCAGGCCTGAGCTGGAAATCTGTGATATCAGGTTTTTTTGCACCTCTGTCAGTCAAAATTAAAAACCAAAAAGATGAAGTGCCATACATAGAAGAGTCTGCTAATTCAAAGCAGTAATGCACTTCCTAAAATTTTATCAATAATTGCATCTCTCTGACATGAGAATTTCTCAGTCAGAAGGAAGCTGGAAGCTATTTATGGCAGCTTTGGCTCAGGAGTCAATAAAACTAGGCCCTCCATTAAGTTATATGTGAATTTTTCCTGTGCACCCACTCCGTGTCCTTCCTCCAAAAATGTCCTACTACCCTTTCTCCACAGAGCCTTTAATTATATGTTTGCTTGCCGTGATTAGTTCTCCAAGTGCCTTATAACTGCTTCCTAGAGATTCAGGATGAGGACTCCCAGAATGCTGATGAAGGAACTGGAGGTTTGGAGATAATATATAGTAATTCCAGGTACCTTCCATTCTCCTCAACACAGAGCCATAGGAAAGGTTCACCGCCATGTGTTCGGACTTCTCTTTTGACTTCCTAAGAACCACAGTGGCTTCATAGGCAGAAGCCAAGGTTAACCTGCAAGAGTAAGGTTTCCACTGTCTTACCAATGATTCCCTCTAGAGATTTCTTCACTCCTGAGAGAAATATGGTGAGTGAGGAGAGGAGCATAACAAGAGGTATTCATGAAATTACAGAATATTAGAGCTGTTATCTTATGTATCAGTCATCAGTTTTGGATGGCAACTGTCTCTGTTAGGGTTTAGCAGTATTTGAGCTCTATCAATATATGATCTCATTTATCTTTCAAAATTTCTGCCTCAGTCCTAAACAATTTTTCTTTCACTAGTTTCAGCAGACCAGAATGGTTCAGAAGGAGCACTCAAGTAAATCAGAGGGTCTAAGTTTAAAATCTGGCTTTACCTCTTTACTACCTCCATGATCTTAGGATAATTACTTATCTTCAAAATGAGAGTATTGGATTGCTTAAGTCACTACTAGTTCATATGATCTCTACCCTTTAGTCTATTTGCAGCATCAAATGGAAAGGCAATGTTTGCACTTGAAAATGAAAATGTCAGCTCCACTATGGGTTCCCCCAAAAAACACAGGAATGGGAAGAAATTCCATGCAGTAGGGAGAGGGCTATTCTATTGTGTCAAACTTCTGCTAATATGGTAATAATATAGTAACCCTGTATGATCTTCA
The DNA here is from genome assembly GCA_023553655.1 of Myrmecobius fasciatus. Taxonomy (NCBI): domain Eukaryota; kingdom Metazoa; phylum Chordata; class Mammalia; order Dasyuromorphia; family Myrmecobiidae; genus Myrmecobius; species Myrmecobius fasciatus. The sequence continues at coordinate 45,345 of JAJPUD010007589.1, read as the reverse complement.
CAGGAGCTAGTGCAATTTCTATTTAAGGGGATAGTAATATAGATAATTTTCTCTGAATACTTTGATTTACATGTGTCCTAAGGTCTCCAGCTGTCTTCTTTTTGCTTCTAAATGTTCCCTCTTTTCATACATCATGATACAGCAGAATAGCATGTAACTATGAGCTATAGGGCTGGCAGGTTCACTCTGAGGGAAAACATCCTAGTGACTGATGGCCAAGGATCCCAAAATATTGAATGATGAATAGTGAATTTTTTAAAAACAAAAAGCAGCTCAAATATAGTGTTGCATTTAAGAAAAAATTCATTTACAATTCACCTCCTTTGTAATATTGAAGAGAAGGGGCAGGATTAGTATCAGTGTTCTACTCTGTTATATCAGCTTTTATAATATTCTATTTCTATGTTTGGGGAAAAAACTGATTTTATTTGTGGCCTATTCATATCTAATAATGAAATTTGCTGTATTTTTATTTCATTGTATTAATAATGCTGCTGTATAATGCCATTTCTTTTCCCAAAAATGCCATCTCCTTTTCTTCACTTTTCCCCTTCAACTCTTCTCTGCCATTTTTACCATGAAGATCTTTCAACTCAACGTGATTGAAGAAAGCAGAGCATAACTGAGTCTGGTGCATGAATTCTTGGGGTGCCTCTGTGGGGATTTCATCTAGTCCAACTCCTACATGATATTAGAATATCTTCCATGCAATTTCAAGTTTTGTCAGTTGGTTTCTGAATAAAGAGCTCTAATGATGAGCAACCCTCTAACTTTCAAGACAATTGAAACCACTATTAGATAATTCCAATTGTTAGAAAGTTCTTTTATGGAGCAAACTCTATCATGTGATAACTTTTACCCAGTAATTCTAGTTTTGCCCTTAAGAATGCATTAAAAATAAATCTGACTTCTTTACAGGTCTGACTCCTAGCTATCTCCTTCTACTTCCCTGTTACCTGATAGGACAACAGAGAGTTAAGCTTTGACCAGCATTTAGAAGAGCAAAATGAGGAAGACTGGGGAAATATCATAGTATAAAAAGACCACTGGAATATAAAGGTATCTAGATTTGATTTCCATCTCTTCTACTAATCAAACTTTAAACTTTGACATATCACTTAACTCTGAACCCTAGTTGCCTCATCTCCTAAATGGTAATTAGAAGGAGATAGGCTTTACTGTAGTTAGAATGGACTATGTTTTGAGGCCCCTGTACCTTCAGGCCTATTACAATGAAATTCTAATTTTAGAATTATTCCTTTAATAATAAAGTCATTGTCCCTGAATAAAATAAAATAGTAATGAATAGATGAAGTTATTATCAATCACTTATATTTTATTCTGGATTACTTTACTTGCTTCTTTCCAAAAGAGAACTCTCTAGGAACTAGTTTTGAAAAGGCTAAAAAGAGTTCAGAGAAAGGAGCACACTGTGCAAGAAAGAACAGACCAGAGTATGAGGTATAGAGCAGCAGGAGAACAAAAAAGTGCCAAAGGGGCAAAAGAGCCCTAGGTAGTGAATAAAGGATGAAAGGGTGCTTTTTGACTGTTCTCCTCTGATTGATTGAGGTCCCTAGCCCTATATATTCAGAGTTTTAGAAATAATCCTTCTACTATCCAATGACAAGAGGTTAATAGTCTTCCTTTTACATGGAAGCATTAGACAATTTATTAATCAACAAATATTTATCAAATATCTGCAATATGATCAACATTGTACCCTGGAATGAAACTGTCCAATTACCAAATATCCTGGTACTTCCTTAACATTCTGGAATTGGGTTTTTTTTGTTTGTTTGTTTGTTTTTTACTACAGATTTGAGTAGGAATAAGGGATGACATTACTGTGAGTGTTGAGTTTAGGGTTAGATGGTATCAATATCATCAAAGAATTATTATCTATTGTGTGCCAGGCACAGTATTAAGTGATGAGGCTATGAAGAAAAGCAAAATCACCATCGCTGCTTTCAAAATGCTCATATTCTAATGACAGTATTCATGTCATGGTTTGTTTATATTTAGGTTGGGGTTGGTATATAGGATCATGGGATACTTAAAACTACAGGAATCTATATAATTCTTTTTTTTTTCAACAAACACCTATTAAATTACTACTGGTAATTTCTAGTCACAGAAAATCTTGATAAGGCATATTATTGGCCTTATGGTGCTTGCAATATGATAAAAAAGATAAGATACAAATACAATACTATATTACATCAAGTATAAGTGCAAAAATTTGTTAGAAAAAAATTTACTAGTACTTACTTTTTGCCAAACACTGTGCCAGTTCTAGAGATAGATACAGAGAAAATAAAAATGAAATAGTCCCAAGAATTTTACATACTATTGGCATGAACTGAAATAAACAAATATAAAATGAAGGTACAGTACTAGCAACTGGAGATATCAGCATTAGCCTCTTCTAGGAGGTGACATCTGTGTTGAACTTGGAAACTAAACGTTCTTTAAGGTTGAAGTAAGAAGAAAGTGTATTCCAGGCATGAAAAATGAAAGATGGATTGTGGTGAAGTTTTCCTTAGGTAGTCTAGATGTAACCTGAAAATTTTCAGAAAAAGAGCACACCACGTGCTTGAATAATATACTCTTACTAATAGGGTAAAGAAAAGAGTCCTGACCCTCGATATATGTGTGTTCCTATATACATGAATATGCTAATAATTAAAATTGGGCAAAAAGGAAAGACTGGATGATGCCAGATGAACCCTGAGTAAAAAGAACAGTCTACAAACTTTGGTGATTTAAGGATATGATAGCCTAATGTTTCAACCTTCAGAGTTTGCCTGGGGCTTAAGAACAATCTGTCTAGCAGCAGGTTCATACATGAATAGTCCAAACTAGGAACAAGTTATGCCCCTGGCTATACCTGAGGCAGATGAACAACCTAGAGAAAAATGGAGATAATAATAGAGTCAAAATTCTGACTATTCTGTCCCATGTGTTTTACGTGACATCACAACCAATGAATTAGACTCCCTCTTCTTCCTCTTACCTCATACTTCCCTTGCCACTCAATTGCATGTCATCCTTTTCTCTTGCTTTTCAAATAAAGTGAATAGTTATGAAATCTGCATTTTTTCCCCTAATCAGCAATGAGAAGTAAAGTTCTGGCAAAAAAGGGGGGGGGGGACAGAGAAACAATCATGTGGCAGGAGATTCAGAGGAATCCACAGCAGGCAATCTAGTTATTCTCTTTTTTTTTTTTTTCTTTTTGCTGAGGCAATTGGGGTTAAGTGACTTGCCCAGGGTCACACAGCTAGGAAGTGCCTGAGACTAGATTTGAACTCAGGTCCTCCTGACTTCAGGGCTGGTGCTCTAACCACTGCGCCACCTAGCTGCCCTAATCAGTTTATTCTCCAAAGGCTCCTTCCTCAATGACATCTTCATGTTACCTGAATTAGCCACACCCAAACAAACTCAGTTCACACATAAAACCCCTGAAATCTTTGAAAACTCTGAAACTCCTTGCTACTTTGCCTAGATTCAGGGTGATTGTTTTAAGTAATAAACTATGGCAAATCATGACTTGAGCTTCTGCTCAATATCATATTCTATCATTCAAACATGTAAGAGACACAATATAAAATTATGTAACAGATTAAAAGCAGAGAAAAAACAAAGAAGGGAATTGAATAGTAGAATCATTTTCTTCTCTTAGATCCAAATGGGTGTAAAATTCTATACATCCTCATATGAGGTTTGGGATTGAAACTTCCGGGGGGTTATTTACCATGTCATTACCAGCTGTCAATTAGCTTCCTCATTCCCATTTTCATTTAGAGAATGAAACCAGAAACCTACAATCTCCTGGGGCAGGGAAGAATCTAATGAATCCTATCTATTTGATTCTGGTGTCATAGGATTTTTCTAAAAACTCTCCCCCATCCCATCTATAGTAATGTATAGATTACGTGTGTCTTTCTGTCTGTTTCTCTCAAATTAAAGCATACTACTCTTTTATTTCTGTGTTCTCTTCACCTATTGCTTTTGTATTTGTACTCCCTAGGTTTAATACATAGTAAATACTTAATCAATGCTTTTCATTCATTCATTCATTCATCTAACTTGGAAAAAAAACTTGATAGAGAGGGAGAGTAGTGAAAATAGGAAGACAACTCAGACCCAAAAAAAAAGGAAATATCAACATCATCACTGAGATGACTGCCCCCAAGTGGTGGAAAGGGGAATAAGGTTGAGAATGGAGAAGACAGGAAAATTCTATAGGTCTGTGAACTTGGATTCGGGGAGAGGGGGGTTCTAAGTGAAATTTAGCACTTCCTTCGATTATTTAAAAACATTCTTGGAAAAACTCCACCATCATTTTGTATGACTGTTGTATGACAGTAAGAATTTACAAAAAAAAAAAAGATTACCTTGAATATGATTGCAGATATTGTCCTATTTCCCAATGATGACCAAGTAGAGAATTCTTGGAGAAACTATGTAAGACCCTCCAAATTAAATAAATATATACTTGGGTTTTTATTTTGTTTCATGGGTTGCTATGGCCAAAGAATTAATCACCAAATTGCCAGAATATTAGGCATAGATTTCTCTGTACATAGCTAGGGACGTCATTGGAAAACCAGACTCCAAAGAGCATATGTTTTCTTTCTTAATAGAAGGATGTATAAAATACAAAATCCCAAGGTGCTCATATTTGTAGGTTACACATAAGTATTTGATTTGGCACAACAAATCATTCCCTTAAACTTTTGCTCTACAGTTGGTAAATAAATAAAGAAGAAATCTATACAGGTCACTGTCCTATTCTTTTGCTCTAAGAAGATGTATAACAATAGGCTCAGCTTTGTTTAAGGGTACTCTGATTATTAATATCAAACAAGAAATAAAATGGGCAGACATGCTATATATTTGGCATGGACACTAAACTCTGTTGTAATGAAGATCCAAGACATAATCTGAATTGAAGAGAGATTATCCATCAATGATAAGGTTCTTTGGATGTTCTATTTTGTGAATGACACTAGGCTTGTTACATTAAGGCCTCTGACATTGAAGAGCCTCCTGGATCTGATACACAAGAACATAATTTATGTAATTATCCACACCAAAAAAATAAAAAAAAAACAATTGGGGGAAGACTGCCTGTTGTTCTGACAATGCTGCATAGCTACATGGACAATCCTTGGAGCTCATCTATTAGATACATCAGACAGACATTTGACATGTCTATTTGACATGTCTATCAAACTGACATGTCTATTCATTTATCTTTTTGAAGAATAGACAGTAAGTTGGAATCAGGAGGAAGAAATTGTTTTGGAGAAATTATAAAGCTCTTTTAATGATCTCAAACTGCTCCCTGAAACACAGGCTCCCCTTTTGAATGCCGATATTCTATTATAGTATGGCTGTAAATCACTGAGAACACAGAACCAAGCTGAGGTCTGAGTTTCTTAGCCACACATTGAAAGAATATTTCTAATTTTCTTCCTGTTTTCTATTTCAGTTTCAGGAGGTAATTTACTCCTCTTACCAATCCTTACTTTTTAAAGAGCAGTTCTTGGCCTGCTGTAAATCCTAGTTCTCAACAAAGCCATTCCTCTTATATTTTATTCAGGAAAGCCTTTGCCTTTTTATCTCTTTTCACCAACTGGTCATTTGGAGCTTGGGCCTTTCCTATACAGGATCCCCTTTTCCATGACCAGTTGGTAAATAAATAAAGAAGAAATCTGTACAGGTCACTGTCCTACTCAATAAGTTTCCATAATTCCTGTTACCTCTGCTATTATATATGCACTCCTCTGTTTGACATTTAAATCCTTTCACAACCTGGTTTTCCCTTACTCTTTTTCAAATTTGATTATACTTTATTTGCCTTCAGGTACTAGACCATCTTGATAAACTGCCTTTGTGTTGTTTCTCACATAGAACATTCTTTGTCACATTTCTGTGCCTTTGAACAATCTGTTCCTCATGCTTGAAATGCACTCTCTCATCACTCCCGTCTCTTAGAAACCTTAGTTTTAACTTCAAGACTCAGCTTATAGTCTCATGGGCTTATAAAACTGGAAATTAAGGAGAAGTAATTTAAAAATTATTGAACTACTTGAAAGTTCATGATTCTTGTTCATGAACTTGAAAGTTATGATTCAAAAAATGATTCTTTTTTTGAATCATTTTTCAAGAAACTATCAAGGAAAATTGTCCTGATATCTTAGATCAAGAGGGTAAGATAGAAATTGAAAGAATCCACTAATCAGCTCCTAAAAGAGATCCCCAAATGAAAACTCACAGGAATATTAAAGCTAAATTCCATATCTCCCAGGTCAAAGAGAAAATACTTCAAGCAGTTAGAAACAATTCAAATATAGCCAGTTCTCATTTAACGCAAGTAGATTACCTAGCATATGTCCCTCTTTCCTAGGGCTCCATGTGACCCTAGTCCTGGGGTTCCCACAGCTGGAACTACTTCAATGCCTAGGACCCTCCAAGGCCTGCTGCCACTTATGCCACTGCCTGTCAAGAGCTAAAGCTGGAGCCCCCAATAAGTGAGGGTTCTCCAGGTAGTTCAATTTATGTAAAGTGAGAACTGTCTGTACCCTGAAGCTGCTCAGCTTAAACAAGATCTAGGTGAAAGAGTGGAAGTCTTGAAACATAATATTCTAGAAGGCAAATTGTTAGAACTAAGAAGAACCTGCTCAGCAAAACTAAGTATAATACTTCAATGGAAAAAAATGAATATTTAATAAAATAATATTCAAGTATTCCTGATGAAAAGGCCAGAACTAAATAAAAAAACTGACATTCAAATACAAGACTCAAGAAGAGCATAAAAAGGTAAACATGAAAGAGAAATCAAAAGGAATTTATTAAGGTTCAATCATTTACATTCATATTTCAGAAAATGATACATATAACTTCTAAGCACTTTATAATCATTAGAAAAATTTGAAGGAATTTACATAGACAGAGGGCATGGGTGCAAGTCAATTATGTTGGGATGATCTCAAAAAAATGAAGGGAAGGAGATAGAAGGATGCGCAGGGAAAAAGAGAAAAGGAGAGAAAGACTGGGAAAAAATATCTCATAGAAAAGAGGCATGCAAGGAAAAGTTTTTACACTGAAGAGGGAAATGGGGGTAGGATGGGCAACACTTGAGCCACATTCTGAACTGAAGTAGTTCAAAGAGTGAAGGGGAAAAATACATATATATATATATATATGTATATATACATATACACTCAGTTGGATATAGAAATCTATCTTATCTTACCCAACAGGAAAGCAGAAGAGGAAAGGGATAAAGGAGAGGCAATAAGAGGGAGAACAGATTAAGGAAGGTAATGGTAAAAATCAAAACAAACTTTAAGGAAGGACCACTTTAAAAAAGAGAGAAAGAAGGATAAACAAAAGAAAATAGTAGAGAGGGAAATATATTGTTAGTAATTATAACTGGTAATGGGAATGGGATGAATCCAGATAGTGGAATATACTAGAAACTAAAATCCAACAATATGTTGTTTACAAGACATATACAGAGTTAAAATAAGGGGCTGGAGCAGAATCACTAGAAACACTAATCAGCTGAATATTTTTTGAGGCAAGAGATGAGAGAAGCTAGATGGCATAGTGGATACAGCACTAGCTGTAGAGTCAAGATTTCCTGAGTTCAAATCCTCCCTCCCTCAACTTAATACTTACTGGCTACTTGACCTTAGGCAGGTCATTTAACCCCAATTGCCTTCCCCCCCCCAAAAAAAAAGGCAGGGGTAGCAATCATGACCTCAGACAAAAACAGAAAAACCTGGGAGGACTTAGGTAAACCAATGCAGTGAAAAGAGTGGAAGCACAGCTGTGAAAGACTTATCTACTCTAATCAATACAATGATCTGATACAATTTCAAAATATTTAACAAAAAACTCTATCTACATTCAGAGAGAGAGACCTGAGGAACAGTGCAGACAGAAGCATACTTTTTTCAATGTATTTTTTTTTACCAATATGGTCCTTTGCTTTAAAATAAAAGCAAAATGTTTAGATTCTTGATATAATCCTCTTTTTCCATTCTACTTTGTATATAGAAAATACTTATTTTATTTGGTGTTGATTATGTTCAGAATATAAATGAATAAATGTGTGAATGAATAGTTGTGTAGATAGATCATAGATAAAATTTTGACATTCATATTATAAATCTTTTTAAAAGTTCAAGCTAAATATTATCAAATATGGGGAAGAAGTTGAAGCTAATTTTAAGGATGATAGAGGGACTCTTTAAAGATATAAAAACAAAAAATGAGTTTGAGTGTGAATTGCCTGGAGGCAACAAGAGATATTATTTTATGAACTATTTAAAACTTACATGTTATAGTACTTACAATAATCTGCAGGACCAATATAAAAATAACTGAGTTTATATAATAATATTGATCCTGAGAACAACATGATAGAGAAATTCTACTAAGAAGTTGGTCAGTTCCTGCAGATCAAATTAATATATACTCTGATAACTTCATGATTTCAACACAAAGAATGGGAAATGTGAGGATAGAAAAAACTCATGTGAAAGTGTGGTTCAGGAAGAATGTTGTCAAGAGAAGCTAAAGACATAAAATACATATAAGGTTCAAACCTTTATATTATGGATATATGCTTAAAAAGGATTGTCAGACATGAACATGGTAAACACAAACTAATATAAAGAACAAAGTAAATTATATTCTAACAGATAAGAAAACTCCATTGATATAGGAGTTATCCTTGAGTACAATCAGGCTATCAGTTTGACAGAACTGGATCAGAATTAGTTGTTTGTGTTTTTTTTTAATAGAAGCATGAAAAAATGGTGCACAAGTAAAACAACCTTATCTTGAATTAAACAACTGAAAATCAAAAATGGGAAATGTCTAAGAGAAATAATATAAACATTATAACACCTGTTGTACAAAAGTTTAGTCAATGGAAATTAGCTACAATGAGATTAAAAGAATCCAGCCTTAGTCAATATATATTTTATTTACTTGTCAGATAAAGAGATGATTGCCAAAGACAACAATGGGCTAAAACATGAACTTGTTTGTAAAATCTTATGAAGAAGTATTATGGATGATTTTGAGTAGTATCATCTCATAAAGCTAAAAGAAGCATGAAAATGAAAACCTTTGAAAATAAAGCTTGGTAAAATATCCAACTAAACAAAGTCATTGTGGTGATAAAATGGAAGAACAACTAAGAGAAGAAAAATGAAAGATTCACAAAAAAAAATTTTAAGAAACTGCTTATTCCATGAAGATTACAGCCATTGGACCAGATGTACTTTATAATGAAAATGAAGATAAGAAAGATAAGAAAAACAGCCAAGTTGAATGATATTTAGGTTGATTATTTAATTGGTTGATAGATTGAAAGACCAACAGGTATAGGTAGATATGTATAGAGAAAGATGTAATGTATAAAAATAAAGATTTATGTGCATATAAAATTCTTCTTAAAGGCAATATGATTCTGAAAGCATATCAATATATAAAGTATCTGGAAAAAAATGTAACAAGATCTCAGACCTTAATTATAAGTGTCCTTAATATTATCCTTTCCCTTGTATACTATATTTTTATGAGAGTCATCTATACTGCAATTAAGCTGAAATATTATTTTCTACAAGAAACCTTTCCTAAGGATCCACATATGCAAAAATGTTTGTAGCAGCCCTTTTTGTAGTGGCAAGGAACTGGAAACTGAGAGGAGAGTGTCTGAATAAGTTATAAGTATTATTGTTCTATAAAAAACAATAAGCAGGATAATTTCAGAAAGATCTGGAGAGACTTACATGAACTAATGCTAAATGAAATGAGTAGAACCAAAACAAAAAACAAAAAAAACAAAAACACTGTACACAGCAACAATATTATGTGATGATCGATTGTGATGGACCTAGCTCTTTTCAACAGTGAGGTGGTGATTCACAACAATTCCAATAGACTTGTGATGGAGAGAGCCATCTGCATCCAGAAAGAGAATTTAGGGACTGAATATGTATGACAAAATAGTATTTTCATCTTTTTTGTTCTTGTTGTTTACTTGCTTTTTGTTTTCTTTCTCATTTTTTCCCCTTTTTGATCTGATTTTTCTTGTGCAGCATGATAGTTGTGGAAATATGTATAGAAGACCTATACATGTTATACATGTACTAGATTACTTGCTGTTTAGGGGAGGCGGGAGGGGGACAAGAAAGAGAAAAAAATTTTTGGAACACAAGGTTTTGCAATGTTGAAAACTCTCTTTGCATATATTTTGAAAATAAAAAGCTATTATTAAAAAAAATCTTTCCTGACTCCACCCCTAAATGTTATTGCTTTCCCTCTGTGTTTATTATTTCTAATGTATTCCAACTTGTTCACACATAGTTGTTTCCATATTGTTTCCTCCATTAGACTGAGATTCTTCAAAGTTGGGACTGTCCTTTTCCTTTTAATTTATCCCTAGGGCTTAGCACAGTATCTGATACATAATAGGTGCTTTAAAAATATTTATTGACTAACAAAATCATACACAAAAGAATTGCAGGTATTATCTATAAATGTATTTGTAGGGGACAAGTGGCTTTTCCAAGAAATATTTAGCAATATACCAAAACTTTATCATTTCACCATTAACTGAAAAATATAGAGATAATAATGTTCCATTGTCATTATTTGTTGATTATTTTAAAAGTATTTGAGCTTTAAAACAACTCTGCAGTACCACCTCACACCTATCAGAATGGCTAATATGACAAAAAAGGGAAATGTTAAATTTTGGAAGGGATGTGGGAAAACTGGGACACTAATGCACTGATCTGACTATTTTGCAGAGTAATTTGGAACTACACCCAAAAAGCTATAAAATTGTGCATACCCTTTGATTCAGCAATACTACTGCTAGATTTATATCCCAAAGACATCCCCCCAAAAGGGAAAAGGACCTATTTGTACAAAATTATTTATAACAGTTCTTTTTGTGATGGTTAAGAACTAGAAATCAAAGGAATCATTAGGGAATGCCTAAACAAGCTGTTATATATAATTGTCGTGGAATATTATTGTGCTATAAGAAATGACAAGTTGAATGATTTCAGAAAAACCTGAAAATATTTACATGAACTTAAACAGTGAAATGTACAGAACCAGGAGAACATGGACCATAGTAACAATAAAATTGTGTGAAGAACTGGTTAGCTATTCTCAGCAATACAAGGATTCAAGACAATTCCAAAAGACTAATGATAAAGCATACTTTCAACCTCCTGAGAAAGAACTGATAGTAACTGAACACAGAAAAGCATGCTATTTTTTACTTTTTCATTTTTTTTCTTTTATTTGAATCTTCTTACACAAAATAAATAATATGGAAATGTTTTATAATTACACATATATAACCTATATCTAATTACTATCTCATGGAGGAAGGAATAGTTTGAAACTCAAAACTTTAAATAAAAATGTTTAAAAATTGGGGGGTGTAGCATATGCTATAATATGTGGTTAATGTATTAGCTAGTTTTGCTGAACTTTTTTTTTCTTTTTAAAAATCTTTGTCTCAAGAGAGGGCTTGTTAAGTAGTGTGGAGGAGAGGAAGGAAGTGTAGATTTAAAAATTACTGTAGAATGAAAACAAAAGACATAAATAAATTTTTTTAAAAGTATTCTACCTGTTAGAACAAAGTGTCATTTCATAATTTCTTCTGTAACAAAGTTTCTCCCATAGATCAAGATCATGTAAGATTTCTTGGATGATATAATACAAATAGCCCTGTTTAATGATCATTTGATAATATGTACATCAAGTGAGGAAACAAAGCAGTATGCTAGCCAAAGCTATTTATCACAGTGATAGAAAAAAAATCCAGCAAAGAGTCTAGGTTAAAGAAGTCTTTATTGATGGTGAAGTTCTCCAGGTGTTCCTATTTGGGTATAACATGTTGATTTTTAACAAGTCCCAGAATATTTCAGAGCCTCATAGAAAAGATCTATAATCACTCAAAGGAATTTGTCTGTTCATCCACATTGGAAAAGACCAAGTACCAAAAGAATGTCTATTGTCGGGGCAGCTAGGTGTGCAGTGGATAGAGGACCAGCCCTGCAGTCAGAAGGACCTGAGTTCAAATCTAGTCTCAGACATTTAAGACTTCCTAGCTGTGTGACCCTGGGTAAGTTACTTAACCCCAAGTGCCTCTTTTAAAAAAATTGCTTATTGCTCAGATTTCAAAATAAATTTGGTTGGGTATCTTTAGGATTTGTTCAGCAAAGTATAGGGATAGGCAGTATAGATGGAACAATAAGATGGAATAATAAGATGGAATAAGTTGAACAGTAGGAAAGCAGCCTAAATGGCTTTCAGCAAATTCCATAGCTCTTTTGCTAATCCTAAGCTTTCCATGAAAACAAAGGACCATCTTTTCAAAAATAATATTTTACCAGTGTTTCTTTATGGCAGTGAGGTATAGAAGGAACACCATATACTACCAAAAAATAATTCTGAATATCACCCAAAAAATAATGGAAGTCAAATAGTGTGCTTGAGAAGACTAGAACATATAATAATGAGGAACTCTGGCGAATAGGAGTAAAGGGTGTCATCAAGGAACTGTATGATAAAAAGAAAAGATGAGTTGCTCACATGGCAAGTTTAAGGTATGACAACTAAACAATCAGAGTGTTCTATTGATACTCTTATGATGTCAGAAGACATCTAAGAAGGCTTCAATATATTAGTATACCCTATTTGGTAAATTTTTGGAAGAATGTAGACAAGAATCACAAAGGATGGGAAGGAATGGTTGGGTTTGAATCTGCATCATTAAAGAGGATCCCAAATGTCATTGTAGATGCAGCTAAGTATTTGAATATCCCCAACACCTGGCATAGAGCCTGACTTTTTTTTTGGGGGGGGGGAGAGGGTGACTGGATTTGTTAGTTTTTCAGAGTTTGGAGCTATGACAAGAAACTTCCTCTACCATTGCAAATGACACCTTCTTTATATCTTATAAATCCTCAAGAATTGCTTAGGGCACTGAAAGGCTTATGATGCATGTAGCTAGTCTACAGAGGGGACTTAACCCCAAGGATTATTGACTCCTAGACCAACTTTTGATCTATGTAACAGGTTACTTAATAAATCCTTCCTGATTGATCAGTAAGCATTGCCTATAAATACCCAAAGGACCCCAAAGGTCTATTTCAAGAAGATATCTCACTGAGTTGTAGAGACTGGTGTGGGAAGGAGGATAGAATAATATCCCTCATTTTCCTTTTGAGATCATAGTCAAATTAATATGCTGTTTTCTGCCTATAGGAAGGAAGAAAAAAATTTATTAAGCACTTATCATATGCCAGTCACCATGCTAAGTGCTTTACAATTACTTCATTTGATCCTCACAACAATCATGAGGTAGGAGGTAGGCTCTATTATTATCCCGACCCATTTTATAGAGGGGAAAACTGAGGCAGGGATTAAGGAATTTATTCAGCTATTAAATGTCTGGGGCTAGATTTGAACTCAGATTTTCCTGATTCCAACCCCAATGTTCTATCCACTGTACCAGTTAGCTGTCTTTATGAGTACCAACTCTCATGCTACCCCTTTTCTGGCAAAAATTCTACTGTTGCTATCATTAACATTTGCTAACCCTAAGCTTTCCATGAAAACAAAGGATCATCTTTTCAAAAGTAATATTTTACCAATGTTTCTTTATGACAGTGATATGTAGAAGGAACTCCCCACCTCACACAGTCTTGAAGGTAAGTGCTATTATTTTTAGAGAAAGAGGGAATGGGGAAAATTACATACTGCTGGGAATTAAACAGTAGCTTCATATTCATCTAAATTTCCATTAACATATGTGGAAACTGCAGCTCAGCTGTTCTCCATGTATCCACAGAGCTATCCAAGATCCAAGCCCCATCCCACTCCAACTCAGAGATGCACAATTGGGAATCATCTTAGCTCCTAACTGAAACCCACAGCCTAACGCCATTTAGCTAAGATATGAACTATATCTATCAGGTCTGGTTCAGTCTCCAACTCAGAGATAGTCAACTGGGAGTTATCTAGCCCAAAACTGAAACACACAGCCTAAAGCCACTTAGCTAAGATATGATCTATCAGGCCTGGCTCGAACCCCTAACCAGAATATCTCTCAGGAAATGGTTTCAAAGTATTTCTTGACTTCAAAACCTGGCTCAAACTCCTCATAAACTCCCTTAAGTTTCTTTGGTGCTTGGAGAGAAAACATAGTACAGGCCTCATCCATGCCAGTCTGGAATTCTACAAACTCCTAGCAGTGCATTTCCCTTATCTTATTAAAAAAAATAAATAAATCTATATCTCTGACTCTCTTAATTCCTGTGATTGAGTTACCATCTGCAAAGGAAAAACTTTGGCCCCCTATTACTATTTCCCATGCTCTCATCAATATTTATTCTTTATTCCTACCCAGTTCCTATTCTGCTCTGCTTTCCCCTTCCAAAGGCTCCTCTGTAACTTTTGCCTTTCATTCAAGATATCTCTAACTTTTTTCATCTTTTTTTTATTTGCAGAAAGCTGATTCTTTTCTGAAGATAACCCTACTCTCAACAGAGCTTGCTATTCCTCAGATGCCCTATAACTCACTATACCAGAAAGAAGAGGCTGGTTCTTTGTACTCCATTATACTTCTAGTCCCTTCTCCTGCTGTTACTGCAATGCTTTTCCCTTTGAGGTTTACTCTATCACTAGCAACTTGTACAAATCTTTCTTCCTGTATTCTTATCTTTAGATATTTGTCTTTAGATCAATTTCTCTCCTTTCTTAAGGAGTTGAGTTGATTGACTTAAAAAGTTTCTTTTCTATACCAAATCCCATTGTCATACAAGGGGATTTTAATATATGCCTTAATGTGTTCTTGAATTCCTCATCCTCTGGGATCATCAAATTTTACAGTTCCATTGACCTTCATCTCTAATCCACTTCATCTATTTGAAATCTGCTCTCTACTTCACCATCAAACCAAACTCTACCACTCCTGTGACCTCAAGGTTTGAAATTCCCCTCTGATTATGATCTTATTTCATTTCTCTTTCTTACCTCTTCCTAAATTCTAACTCTTCCTTCATTCTCACTTTAACTTTCAGTTTCTTCATTTTCCTATCCTATTTTTCATTTCCTTTCCTCCCTTCTGTCCTGACCCTATAGTTAACTATTTCAATTATGCACTATTTCCCTATAATTCCTTGTCTTTTTGCCCATAAACTATTTATGCCCTGATAATTCTTAATCCTGGTTCATCCATATCACCTTCTTCCCCACTTCTATTCCCATAGTACCATTTCCATAGTAGTAAAGAAAGTCAGCAATCATGTGGACTGAACCCACTTCAAATTTATCTATTCTAATGTTAACTGGTTCCTCATATTTCATAACAATCCTTTATTCTTCTCTGATTGAAACTTTATCACACCTTGCAGCATTTAGTCTAAACTTTCTCTTGTCCTCATTAACCTTTCCATGCCACCCTCATCCTTAAATCTAAGGAAATGAATTTTTCTACTACTTGACCATAAGTTTCTGCCTTAAACTCTCTCTTTCCCTACTCCCCAATCTCAAAAGTCATCCACAATTTCTCTCCTCCTTTGCTTCAATCTTTGAGAACTGTTACTCTGAAGCTGTACTACTTGGGACATTTCTGACTTCTTCACCATGTCTCAGGAAGCTCATTAATGTTAAAACTTATCATCCTACAAGATCTCATCATCCCTGATACTCATCTCACCACTAAACTCTTCCCCTCTGAAGGGTAAAGCCATGAACTCCAAAACCTCCATTTCAGAAGACAGGTCAGTGTAGAATATGCCTTCATTTCTCATGTGGTTCTAGTACTCTGGTACATTTCTTACCTTTCTACCCCTTCCCCATAACATTACAATTTTTAAAAAATAAATGCAATTAAGATTTCTAAGGGCATTCTAAGAGCAAAATAAAATAATTTTTAACTTTCCTATGTAGATAGATCAAGAACTTCTAAAATGCAAATTCTTACACACATTAAACACTTTAGTTAAAATAAGCACTTAAATAATTTGAGTATGTGAACAGCTCCAATACAAGCTGACATTATAATATTTAGCTAGGTAGGGAACAAATCATAGTGCCAAATGGAAAAATTTGATTGGCAAATAAATTTCAAAAAAAATTATGTTAACTTTTATCATACAGAAAATATGCTGATCTACTAAAATAAATAAAATGTGATATATTAATACTTTCACTTATAGAATACATGCCAGAACACAGTGAATGATTCTATAGATAAGGAAACTGAGGCAGAATTAAGTGACTTTACCAGGGTCACACAGTTAATCTAAGGTCAGAATCAAACTCAGGTCTTCCTAACTGCAGGCCAGGAATTCTATCCCACTATGCCTCCTAGCTAGTTGACTGCTCTAAAATGAAGGCCCTGGAAATTCTCTGACTTTCACAAAAGCCTCTATCCTCTCCATTCCAAGGGATCCCAGGATCAGGAGGAACTGAGGAGACATGAATTTCAGAATTGACATAATCTTGAAGGAAGATGAGTTTCTGTTTTATAATCTCAGTTATCCTCTCTTCTCTAATCAGTGGCCAAGTTCTGTCATTTCTTTTTTCCACTCTCATAGCTACCACCATAATTCAGGTCCCATCACCCCTTATCAGGATTATTGCAATAGCCTCCTAATTGGATTCCTTGTCTTTTAGATTTTCTCTATTCCAATTAACCTTCCATACAATTATCAAAAAAAAATAACTTTCCTAAGGCGTAGATATTCTCATATTACTCCTTTGCTCAAAAATCTTCAATAGCTCCCTACTGACTCTAAGACAAAGTTCAGACCTATCACTCTGGCATTCAATATCTTCCAGACTCTGATTCCAGACTATTTTGACAGCCTTCTCCATTTGCTAGGAAGTTCTATCCACCTTAATGCACTCCATGTTCCATGTATTACTGAATAGGGTTCAGCGATCCTTGGTGAGATTTTAGAAGGTTCACAAAGTTGGAAAGAAAAAAAAATTACATATTTATGAATATTAATCTCTCCCTGGAATTTAGCACCTCTCCTAATATAAATGTAGATAGAGATATTATTGTAAGAAGGGGTCCATGGACTTCACCATTACTAAGATTAGTGGTTGAACTTATAGAACCAATGTTCTCTGGAAAAGACTAATGGGATGGATCCGTCTGTTTCTGGCCTTCCTCTCTTTCACCCCTTCTAGACCCGATATTCTAAATTGCAAGTTCTAGAAAACATGAGACGACAGGAAATACAAAAGCAGATAGACAGGCTCAGCTTGTGATCCAGATCTCAGAGGTCTAACATAGAGGATTAATAAAAGGGCTAGTCATACAGGATATGGCTGAGTGTCACTCCCTAAGTCAGCTGACATCACACTCAGTCACCTCAGGCTGGTCTATCTCCCTGTCTTTCCATTTTTCTATGGGATCCAGAGCATAGCAAAGATGGAATATCCATGACATCATCAGAGGACACAAGATCACAGTAATTTTGACAGCTACTGAGACAATAGGCTTATTAGGCTGTGATGACAAAGCAGAGGCAATGAGGCAACAGAAAAATGTAAGACAAAAGTAAAACTACTATTTCCTACTCTCACAAGATGTAGGGACCAAGAGGAAAAAGGGATTCAAGACTCCAAAACTGATTAAGGTTAAGTCACAGTGTGGTTGTAGCTTTTAATCTATGCTCAGATTCTACTAATTCAACAGGATGTATACACACACATGTTGTACTTCTTGCTATTCCCTGAAGTCAATATGCCATGTCTTGTCTTTTGTGCATTCATTTACACAAGCTCTTCCTTATGTTCTCACCCTCTTTCTGTCTCCCAGAATCCTTATCTTCTCTCAAGATTCATCTCTCATGGCATTCAGTATATACACACATATGCATATATGTGTATATAGGCATATGTACATATATGTATATTTGTATTTATACATGTGTATATATAGTGGTATGAGAGGCCTTTAAAACTTCATAAAATACCACGTTTTCAACTAAATACTATAAACTTATAGAGAATTTCAAAATGTTGAAGTGGGTTTATCAATTTTAGAAGGGTTAACTACACTGGATTGAGCATTATATTTGAAGTCAGGAAGACCTGAATTTAAATCCTGCTGTGTAAACCTCTCTAGGATTCAGTTTTCTTAACTGTAGGGTGACAGGTTTTGACTTCATAGCCTCTAAGGTTCCACCCAGCTTTAAATCTATAATCCTGTAATTATTGATATTTTTAACATGCATAAGGAAAATGAAAGTGGTAGTAGAGAGTGAGTTAAAGACAGAAAGAAAATGGTCCTTCATCAGCTTCATCCTATATCTTTCTCCACTGGTGTGAATATCATCCAAATTGCCTATAAATTTCAAAATTACTAGAGATCTGATCATCATATAGTTAGTTAAAGGAAATAAAGCTCCTTCTGAAATGCTCTCATGGGTTCCCAGGTTTTCTATCCATACCACTATTCTGTGCCATGGAGTTTGAATTCAATTTGATTCTCTTTGGCCGCCAAGAAGTCCTAGGCCAAGCCCGATTTAGTCATTGTTTGGGTTCTAATTGACTCAGATTGAATGTAAGGAGTTATCATTTCTGCTTTGGCCAGAAACCCTTAGGGTCTTCCCTTCCCAGATTGATTGATTTATTTAGATTTTTTTTTTTGACTAGGTGAAAGAGCAGATCCTTTGCCTCAATTGTTCCCTATCCTTAATCACTGAATGGATGTGACCTCAGTCAAACTGAGACATATTAAAGACCTTAATTTAAAAAGTCTAAGCTTTCCCTTTTTATTCATGACGTTTCTCCAATCATCTTAATCTGACATTGGACCCAGATGGCTCTGGAGGGAAAAGTAAGGCAGGTGACTCTGCACAGCCCTCCCTCACTCAAATCCAATTCACTTGCATATCATGGCAGTACCTTCCTGATGTCATGATTTTCTATGAAAACAAAAGACAAAACTAACAACAAATGTTGCTTAGAAATTGCTAACAAAAAAACTAATTTGATGGCAACCATTTTTGTAGAAGAAAAAAAAACAGTGTAAGATATATCTTTAAAACATAAAATTTCAAGCTGCTCTATGAAACATTTCTTTTATGATTTATAACAGGGAATTCTGGCTTTTGGATAAGAATCACTAGAATGTCAGAGGTGAATGAGACTTAAGAGGTCATCTTCCTTTGTGATATAAAGACAGAATAACAGGTCCAAATATCTTAATTGATTTTCCTGAGGTTAACTTACAATTTACAAAGGAAAGCAAAATAAAATTTATACCCAAATATTCTAACTCCAAATTTACATATCTCACTCTGCTAGATTTTCCCTTCTGAGCCTAGGATTAAAGGAAAGAATGCCAGTGCTCAAAGACAAAAATGAAACAGCCCTCACTTTCTTTTTTTTTTTTTTTTTTTTTTTTTTGCTTTTTGCTGAGGCAATTGGGGTTAAGTGACTTGCCCAGGTCACACAGCTAGGAAGTGTCTGAGACCAGATTTGAACTCAGGTCCTCCTTGCCCAGGGTCACACAGCTAGGAAGTGTCTGAGACCATATTTGAACTCAGGTCCTCCTGACTTCAGGGCTGGTGCTCTAACCACTGCGCCACCTAGCTGCCCCTGCGCCACCTAGCTGCCCCAACAGCCCTCACTTTCAAGTAATTTACATTCTGATTGGAGTGGGGACCAGCTTGGACAGAGTAAGGACAATACAACATCTTCATAGATAAATACGAAATGTATTAAAATATATGTATATATATATATGAAAAATAAATACAGAGTTATCTCAAGAGCAGGATACTAATAATTGGAGGAATCAGAAAAAGTCCTGAGTAGCATGTGGCTTTTGAGCTGAGCCTTGAAGAGAACTTAGGATTCCAATAGGTTAAATTGAAGGGAGAAATCTAAAAAAAAGACATAGAAATGGGAAATGGTATGTTGTATATAGTTTGGCTAGAACATAGAGTATGCTGGGAAGAGAAATGTACAATAATCAAAATTTAAAAGACTTTAAATTTCAAACAGAAGTGTCTTTTTATATTTTCCTAGAGGAAATAGAGACATGTACTTGCCATGTTTCTGTGCACTATCCCAGGAGAACTTTCAGATTTCAAACTCCTGTCTAGTGGCTGCACTAAACATAGCTAGTCTCAGACTCAAGAACAATCTTTTCCCCACCAATATTCCTACTATACCCCTATATCTTACTGGTTAAACCTCTATTCCCTTCTGAAAAGAGGATGTAAATTTGCTGCCCTCTAGTTCTATTCATCATTCCTTTGACTTCTCACACAAAAACATCCTTCACTAGGTACCTTTTCTCGAGGTGCCCCTAGACTAAAAATTCCTTTAGGGCAGAGACTGTCTCTTTTGTATTTATATCTTCAAGCTTAGCACAGTATCTGAACATAGTAAATCATTAATCAATGGATTTGTTTTTTGGGTTTTTTTTTTCCATCCATTCACTACACTACTGAGAGGAGGAAGAAAGCTTCTGTTAAGGTAGTGTTGTATGATGGAGGAAGGGAATGGATATGAGAAATGTTGCAGTGGTAGAATCAAGAAAACTTGGCAAGTAATTGGATGTAAGGGAAGAGGGATAGTTTTAGAAGACCCTGAGTTTGGGAACCTGGATTATTAGAAGAAAGAAGGTACTTTTATCAGAAATAGGGTAGTTGGAATGAAGGGTGAATTTAAGGGGAAAGATAAAGGTTTCTAACTATGAGCATGTTGAGCCTGACCTTCAGGGGTTTCAGGTTAATAATATATATGTGAATATATATGTATGCTATTTATATATATATATGAATTTAAATGAATATGTACACTAAATAGAATATATGTAAATTATGTTTACATTAATATATGTGTATGTCAATTTAAATTAAAGACTATATATTCAAACTAAATATGTGCATTTGTTTCTGTTTTGTTTTTACAGCTAGTAGAGCCCCTCCTAATCTACTTCTCTGGCCATAAATCCCAGAACAGTTTGTTTTATCTTGATTTGCCATACCAGAGTTGTATGGCTTAAGACTAATATTAATGCTATGGAATCCTTAGGAAATAGAAAATAACTAAACCTTCAGCAGCAGCAGAATAGTTAAAACTAGCCAACAATCCCAGATTCTATCTATATTGGAAAAAACAAAAACCTAACAATATCTCAACATTCAGGATATCTTCCATGACCTTTGCCCTCACTTCACAGGGTACTTTGTACCTTTCTAATGTATTTATCATGTATTATGGTATATTTTACTTATCTGGATTTATTTTATTCCCCTTCTAAATCATAAGTTCCATGAGGTAAATATATTTTTCATCCAAATTTCCTACATGTCTGGGTGCTTCAGGAACAAGTATTCTTCAGTCCAGTGACAACTGGACTCTAGGGTGTTCCATAAACAAGACATCCCATCCCTCCTCCTCTCAGGACATTGTTTTGATTGTCCTTCATGCCTAGAATGCTCTCCCTCTTCTATTTTACTGACCTCCTTGGCTTCCTTTATATTCCAATTAAAATCTCCTTCTACAAGAAACCTTCCAAACTCCTCTTAATTCTAGTATCTTCCTTCTGTTAATTATTAGCTATTTATTCTGTAGATTGCATTCTTTGTAAATATTTGCTCGCATGTTGCAGTTCTCTAGATTCTAAACTCCTTGAGGACAGGGATTATTTTTTGCCTCAGATTGTATCCCCAGCTTTTAGCACAGAGCAAGGCATTTAGTAGTAGTTTAATAAATGTTTATTGATTAATTGAGATAGTATACTATCCAATATTTTGATTTATTCATATCTTCTTTTTCCTTACTGAGCATGAAATTATTCTGAGTCTTGCACAGCTCTTCATTTGATGCTTGGACAAACCCCAGGCTCTTTCTCAGGGTGTTGAACTAGATGTTCTTTTAAGATAGGTTCTCATTCCAAATTTCTATGATCTTCTATTTACTCTTCTTTCCACTCTAATGTCCACTGGCTTTTCATCTGCCTGTTCAGCTATCATAGGTAACTGTGTTAACCATTCAGCTATCATAGGTAACTGTGTTAACCATTCTCCAATACTGACATTTCCAAAAGTACTATGGGGGGAGGAGGAGGAATGACTTGGAGACAAGTTTGAGTTTGAATACTGCATCTGACACATTAGTTGGGTGACCTTAAATCATTTAACCTTTTTTGAGACTCAACTTCTCCATAATGAGAGGCATTAAAAAAAATTCTTGTAATATTTGCTTCACAAGGTTGATGTAATGATCCAGTGAATTAATGAAAAGGCTGTACTTTGTAAGCATAATGTCAACTGCTGTTATCATTATTAACTATTCCAAAAACCAAGAGGACTTCCTGAAACTGAGGTTCATTCTCAAAGCTTTTATAGCCCGTGAAAAAAAAATGAACATTCCTTGGAATCTGATTCCTCATTTAAAAAATAAGAATAAAAATACTTGCCTTGCCTGCTTCACAAAGTAATTTTTCCTTATATACATTAAGCATAACTTGACTCCATCTCTTCCTCATGAATTTGAATTAACCAAAGATCCAATTTAATATGACTTCAAAGTTGGGAATTTGTGTCTGTATCATTCCAGAGTCATGAAACAGTTTAAAAAAAAAAATCAACTTGTCTGACTCCTTTTAAAGATGTGCATAGCACATGTGTACTTCCTTGTGGCTCACAGATGTTAATTCACAATCTCCAGGCACTGAGAGAGACTGGGAGACTGGGAGGGGAAGAGAAACAGTCATGCTCATGCAAATTGCCACCACCAAGTTCCAATCAGTCCTGCTCTTCTTAGACCAGGAGTAAGGCAATGCTGCTTGTGGGGCCCTGGGGAAGATGCAGTCTTGGGCGCTGTATCCCAATTCTTCTGCTGGCTGTCCTGTTCGATGTTGCTGGACTAATCCTTTTGCTTTTGGGGATCTTGGCTTATTTGAACTACTGGGACTTCTTGATCTACACAGGCTCTCTACTCCTTGGCTTCAGCCTGGTCTTCTGGATTTTCTGGTATTCACTCAGCCTCGAGGTGTGCCCTGAGAAACTGGGCTTAGAGTTTTAAATCTTAGCAGAAAGGATCCCAATTCCTGGGCAGAGGGAAAAGAAGCAGATACAAATGCTGAAGACACCCAGAACTTCACTTAAGCACCCTTCATAAGGGTTGCTAAAGAAAGAAGACTGTCTTCCACAAAAGCCCAGAGCCTACACCATCCAGTCACAAGGTAGGTGGAATTATTTTGAATAATAACAATTATTCTTGAAATATGATAAAAGCATACAAAAAGCTAATGGCAGCTTCAGAAAAAGATGGAAGTCCAAAATGGGTGGGCTCAGTAGGATGTGTTAGGGATCAGCACTGGTCTGGCAGTCCAGAGGTATGGGGTCTTCAAACTTCATATTTCCTCATCTAAAACAAAAAGGTTGGGTAGTTATCAACACTAAGTAAGCTCCCTTGCCATTGTAAAAATATAAAAATTAAATTCTAATGAAACTTTAAGATGGTCACTGTTTTGTATCATTTAAAAAAAATAACCCCCCCAAATGGCTGTCTTATGTGCCTTTAATGTACCAAGTATATTGTGCAGATCACAGAATGGAGTGGGTGCTATTAGTGTATTAGAGGCATGGAAAGCTCCCCAGTTAACTGCTTAATGCACATGCATAGTTGTGAAAGAACAAGTCAGAAGTAATTCAGTCCTCTCATAAAAGATACACAAGCTATATGCGGCACAACCTGCTTTTACCTTAGAAACTTTTGTTCCACCTGAGTGCATCATACAATCATTGGTTGTGTCAAAATTGTATCCAAGAATTCTAAATATCATTCTCACATGTAGTTTTTCACTTCTTTCTATAGATCTTTTCTAGGTTATAAAATCTTAAAGTAGAAAGAGAAACTTTCAGGTTAAGGTGGGGTTCAAATCTGTTCTAACATGAGCTTTCTATTTAAAATCTACAATATTTGTATTATGTACTTCACAGTATTATTGTAAGGAAAGTATCTTTTAAAGTGCTATATGATTATGAATTACAAATTCTATTCTGACGCCTCATTGTGGCAGAGAAGTGATTCTGGTTTCTCTATGCTTATGCCAAAGAAATACAACGTCTTGCACCTTCTTCAAATCTGGAAAGGCTTCTATTAGAGGCATGGTCTATTTGTCGTGTGAAGACTAGCCTAAACTAAATTTAAAGAAGCTGGTGACCCTTGGGTTGACTTCAAGATGATTTTTTTTCACTATGGAAATTCCTGAAAATCCTTTAATAAATTATGTAAAGAAGGAATGAGATGTGATCTGCATCACCAGAGGGACTACACACAACAACAAAATAATGGAACCTTGCAAAGTATTATTATCCTTACTTTATTCAACTTATTTATTGAGATAGGATTTAGAAAAAATGATCTTTGCATTAATTGCTCCTACTATCATTCTTCTATATTGAATATTGAATATGCTATTGCCCAGTTGGATAAAAAAGTTTGCTGAATCTTACCTACCCAATAAGCTATTTCTCAGTCCAATTCTAATAATGGGTAGAAAAACAGGAATCATGTACACTACATTCTCTTCCATGATTTTTATCTCTTCTCTTAAGTTTTATATTCTTTCTTTCTAAATAGTTAAATGACTTTTCCAGGATCACACAGGTAGCGCTTGAAGTAGGATTGAAGCCTAGCCCTCAGAACTCTTAATCTCATTCTATCTACTCCTCCATGCTGCTTCTTTGAGTTATACAAGATATTTTGAGGTCTGAATTAGTAATATGAGGAGTTGTTTGTCCATCTGTGAAATATACATATATGAATATACATTATTATTACTTAATATTACAAAATGCCACAGGTAGAAGAAATTTGAGATTATAGAGTTGTGAATTCACAATAGGAAGGATCTCTAGAATCATCTCCTTTATAATTTCTTTAAATTACAGATAGAAAAGCTGAGGTCCATTTCTTGCAATGACTCTTATACATGGTTTTGAGATATTCTCTCTGTTTCTGTCTCTGTGTGTATTTCTCTTTGTCTCTCTCACACACACACATACACAAAATTGATTGCACACACATTTTGATGTACACATGCACATATATGTATACATATATACATATATATTCATACATGTGCATTTAATGAGAGACATAACTGGGTCAATCATTTGTCCTGAGTTGTGTGTTTAATAGAGATACCTATATTTAGGCACATGTTAATTTCATTTTTTTCTCCAAATTAAAAAACAAGCATGGCAAGATTTTAAAACTGGAAAATTTTTAAAAGTCAAAATTGCATCAACTTGTAACTTTCCAAAAGTAAGATCAAGCTGAAGCTGGAATGGGAAAATGACAGAAACCTGTTTCCTGGTTGGGTTTTACTAGCTTTCCAGCCTTTTTTCTGGACGTTAATTTCATGTTGTAGAGTAGACACAGCACTATTGTTCTCACTTTACTGTAGGTAGAAGTGCAAAGGTCACAGAGCTTGGTGGAAAGAAAGAAATGTTAATTGTCGGCGTGCTCTGTGATCATTCCTGCCACTCCAAACTAAATAAAAAGACAGGATTTTTCTTAAGGAAAAGGGTTACAAAGTAAACCTTTAAAGAATAATTATGAACATGATTTTAGAACCACACTATACCTAAAATTTAATTATACTGAAAGTTAACTCAAAACATCACTGAACTGAGATCTAGGAGATCCAGGTTCAAATCCCATCTCCAGCAATGTACAGGCTATATGATCATAAGCAAATTATTTTAACCTTCTGAACCTCAATTTCCTTGTTTGTAAAGTGAAGACAATAATCACAGGGACTGTTGTAAAAAAAAAAGAATTTAGCAAATCTTAAAGTATTTAATAATTATATGTATTTATTAACTTTGTGATCACAAAATCATTATGATTATTTCAACCCCATCACCTGCCCGGACTCTTTTTAAAGATAGATAATTGAGAGTGTCCATAACAAATATGACTACAAGGCTCATAAAAGAATAGTAGTATAGGTAAGTAGGATGCTTTTGAAAAGAAGGGAGCTTGAACAGCACAGATATGTGAACCAATCCTTTTTAGGGTTAAGCAAAATATTTAAAACTGTGTACCCTTACTAATTTTCTAGACCCTAATTCATTCCTTGTTCAATGATTTTGAAATACTCTTTGTGCAGTTGTGAACTATTTAGATTTATTGACTTTCTGGGCAAGAACCACTATTCTGAACCTTGCTATACTGCCAACTCTCCCAATTTTCCCTGCTCTCCATGATCTGAAATCAGTCCTGGCTGCAACAGATTATGTGTCTTAGGAATAGATCATAGAGCAAGCTAGGAAGCACAGCAGTATTTACAATTTAGCTTTCTTGACTCCAAGTTCATTGATCCTTCTTTTACATCAAGTTTTCTTAACTTCTTGGGTCATGAACCCTTCTGATAAACCAATGAAGCCTATAAGCCTCTTTTTTTTTTTTTTAATAATGCTTTGTTGCCTTTATTCAGAATTGGAAAAAAACTTAATGCCAGTTAGATGTTAATGAAAATAAAAATGTATTTCTTTTATTTTTATTTTATTTATTTATTTATTTTGATTTTCAGAGTCCCTGAAACCTATGTAAAGATTCCTTGGGGAGCAGGGGAGAGGGACTCATGGACTCCAAGAAGAGAATCCCTGCTCTACACCCTAATGAGAGCAATGAAGAAATTGGGGAAGCATGCCTTTCTCTGACCTCAGCTGAGCATCCTATCTTCCTATTTGAACATATATCATCATAACTATCATTGAGGGAAAGATATGTTCAGTTTATGGTTTTCTTCTCTTCAGCTTAAAAGAGTTTATTTTATTTTACTTTGTTTTTTTTTGCTAAGACAATTGAGGTTAAGTGACTTGCCCAGGGTCATACAGCCAGGAAGTGTTAAATGTCCAAATTTGAACTTAAGTTGGTGCTCTATTTATTGCACCACCTAGCTGCCCCTAAAGTTTATTTTAAACGACTTAATTGATACAGCAATCACTCCAAGCTTCCAGTTAGGAAAAATTCTTATTAATTTAGTAGAAGATGGGCTTTCTACCTAACCTTACATATAAATCCATCTCTACTTAATCCCTGGTCTCTTTGTGATTTGGGGCAAAATTCAGTTTACTGAAAAATTTGGATAAAAAAATAGATTTTATTACAGTGTCTATAGATAATTATCAGAAGACGATGTTGGGAAAAGAGCTAGCTTTTTTTTGGGGGGGGGGGGGCATTCTCTTAATCTGTATACTCTTCTCTGAGTAAGCCTACAGAATACTTTTGGTATTTCCATTTTCTTGTCATAGTCATTTCTCTCAGAATATCTTATTCTTTCAATTCTCTTTTTTATATGCAAACTGCTGAGGGCATGACCAAGTCTTTAATACAATAGCTTGATTCCAGAAGGTGTGCAGGTATTGTTTATACTCAGTTCTGATTGTTTGATTGAATCAGAAAATTTTATTTGTCAAAACACTTGAAGTCAAATATGCTAGCTTCAACCTCACCCTTATAATTAAATGACCCATAATGTTCCTTCTAATTCTGAAATTATATGATTTTATGATTACTGCTCCCTTTTTCAACATATCTACCTCCATCCAAAAAAAAATCAACACATCCTTTTGTGATTTTACCTTTTCAAGTAGTCTTATCTCACCTTTATACTTAGATTTTTATTTATTTATTTATTTATTTGGTGGAGGATATGGCATGTACAATATGATCTGGGTCCCATACTTCACAGAATGGCCTTGCTTAGCTGACTTTCAGTTGACCCATTTACTAAGAATAAAGGGCTTTCTGAGATAATTGATAATATTTGAAGAGAGCTCAAATAGAATCTCAATGTCTGGCTAACATGGGAGGTCTTAAAACTTTGTGATTAACATGTATGAAACTAAGACCTCAAGAAAGGTGACTTGCTTGGAGTCACATAGGTATCTAACAGAGTAGAGATTAAAACACAGGTTCCTAATATAAATGAACTGGAAATCTAATGACAGAAAGAATCTCCAAGGTCACCATGACCTAACTTCTCTTTTTTTTAACATATAGGAAATTGAGATGTAAAGGGTTTAAGTGGTTTGTCCAAGTTTATGAAGGCAAGCTTCAGAGCTAGCTTGCAAGCTTCAGAAGTAGGATTTGAAGCCACGTCCTCTTACTTCAGAGCTAGCTCTCTTTGTATAGTGAGGCAATGCTGTTTTCTATATGACTTTATTGCAAAATAAAAACCACAGTGTTATGGCGAACAGCATTTTCTGGCATTAAGTTTATATGTTATTACATATTACATCTATTTTTTTAAAAAAGTAACATGAAGATGTGTTCTTTACTGTGTCCCACTGCATGTTCCACCTGCCCTTATTGATTTTAAAGACCAAGTGCTGATGTTCAGAGAGGGATGCTTTGGCCACGTGAATAGAAGTTTGTTGAGAACAGAGGAGGGTCCTGAGATCATGTAATCCTAAATTACAGAAACCTGAATTGAAGCTTTAGTAATCCAAATCTTGGACAAATTAACTCTCCTCTCAGAGCTTCCATTTCTTCATCTGCAAAATGTAAGAATTAGATTTTCTGATCTGCAAGCTCCTTGCTGACCTTAACATTTTATGAATCCATGATCACTTCTTTGAATACATCAAAGATCCTAGAACTATGGCCCTATACTAAGCACTCACTACATGTTATTATGCATAAGAGAGATTGAACTTGTTGTGTTTTTCCATTATTAAGCACTTACTAAGTGCCAAGAACTGTGCTAAGTGCTGCAGAAAACAAAAGAGTTAAAAGACAACTCCTGACCTCAAGTAGGTCACAATCTAATGGGAGAGACAAGGAAACAAATAAGTACAAACAAAATATTCAGGGGGAAAAAAGATTATTAAAAAACATTTTTAAATTATAAAAATTTCATTAAATTACATTAAAATTTTAATTATAAAAAGAGGGAAGACAATAGAATTATGAAGGATTAGGAAAGGCTTCTTGTAGAAGATAGGATTTTAATTGAAATATAAAGGAAACTAAAGAAGTCAGTAAGAAAAGATTAGGAGATAGAGTATTCTAGGCATGGGAGACTGGCAGAGAAAATTAGCTGATGATGGAGCATTTTCTCCCCTCCTCCCTCAGAGTATTGCTGGAGGGCTTTCTGGCTATAGACTTTGTTTACCTGTGGCAGCTATGACTTTTGTCCCAGTATTAACTAAAGGAAGTTAGTTCTCTAACCATATCCTAACGTTCCTTTTTATGTACTATGTATATCTCCTTGTTATGAACTTTATTACTCAGTCTATATGGCTCTTAAGGAAGCTTTGTTTGCCCTATTTTAGTCTCAGAATTTACTTTAGATATAGATAAACTTCTGAGACAAGCCAGAAGAACGAGGGACTCGACTTTATAAGAGTGAATTCTTGGATCTGAACTCACCCTCCCCTAACCTGCTCCAACTGGACTGGGTTAGACACAGGCCCTCTGAGAAATACTTAAGGGCTTTGTGACTAGGTTGCTAAGGGGACCACAATTTCAAGCTCTGAAAAGGGCAATTTTTTATCTTGGTATATCCCATAGATATTAATTATCTTTTAAGTATTTGAAGGGCTTTCATATGAAAGGATTAGACTCCTCTTGCTTCCCTAGGACTGAACTAGAATCAATAGGTGGAAGTTGTGGAGAGATAGATTTTGTCTTAATGTGACAGAAATCTACATATCAGAATTATTTAAAAATCAAGATTGCCCTGGGAAATAATAAATTCACTAGTTAATGTAGGTGCTTACATTGAATTTAGATGATAATTGTAGGGGATTTATTTTCTAGGACCAGTTTGGAATAGGTGGATTATGATTCTGAAACTTTGATTCTGTGAATTACATCCACAGACAAATCTTTTTTTAAATTTATGTTGATTATGAGTTTCTTGTAAATATAGGAGAAATCAATATTGAATAAAGGTTAGTAAATCATCTAGAGAATATGATCAAGATTAATAACTCAAAACATACTATCATTTTTGTATTAGGGATCAGTGAAATAAAGAGTTGAGTATGATTAAAAATTGCTAAAATGTAACTAAATTGTGAATTTCTTTTGATACATTTCTAACTATGCCACTACTAGAAAAAGAAATTTAAGAAAGAGGAAAAAACTCTATACACACACAAATACTTAGAGAAGCTCTTTTTTTGTGGTGGCAAAGAATCAGAAACTAAGAGGTGTCCATCATTTGGGGAATGACTTAAATAATTTGTGGTACTTGAAATGACAAAATGGAAGAGAAACCTGGAAAGACCTATATAAACTGTTGCAGAATAAAGTGTGCAAAGGGAAGAAAATAAATTATACAATTAAAATAACATAGTAAAGACAGCTTTGAAAGAACTCTGATCACAGTGACCAACAATTCTAGAGGGCCAAGGAAGTTTCTTACCTCTGACAGAGGTGATAGACTCAAGATGAAGAGACATTCATTTTTATAAACATAATCCATGTAGAAATTTGTTTTGTTTCTCAGCATATATTAGTTACATGAGACTTGGCTTTCACTTTTTCTTCAACAAGAGAAAAAAGTAGGAAGAAGAAAAATTGTTGACTGGAGGAAAAAAAAAAGGTTCAAAAATAATGTCATGGAATTAGAATCCACACATGCTAAGGAATTAACTAGCTAAAAATTAGACTGTCAAAAGAAATTATTTTAAGTTACTGAAATTGTCTTTACTGTTCTATCTTTGAATTGAATGACAGTTGAAATTTAAAGCAAATTATTTGGTCTTTTTAAAAAAAAGTTTTCATACTAATTAACTGAAGCTCAGTAATTATGACAAGATACTTTTTAATATAATGCTTTCCTCATATGAATTGATACTTTTTGGGTGGGAATCAAGATCTATGATTTCATCAATGGTAGGAATTCATTTCTTGGAAAAATTTCATTCACAATACAGATTAACCACTCAATTATAACTTAATATGCTAGAAAGCTATCTGTAGCAATGAAAAGCTACATCAGTATAAGACAGAGGCAGCAAGATTTAAACTGTGCTCTCTCTGTTTGCAAGGCCAGTTCACTATCTATTATGCCATAATGCCTCTCCAGCACAAACATTCTCATCCCCATTTTTTTCAGATGAGGGAATTGGTGCAAAGAAGTGAATGATTTGCCTTCAATCACACAATTAAGTGGCCTAAGGATTCAAACAGTTGGGTTTGGTGTAATGGCTTAAGTGTTGGACTTTGAGTCAAAAGGCATGGTTTTGAAACTCATCTGTGACCCTAAAATTATATAATAATACCTCTATATCCATTTTTCCTATCTTTAAAAGGAAATATTAATATTTTGCTCCCTACCTCACAAGATTCTGAAAAAAAGCATTTTGTCAATGCTAATTACTATAGAAATGAATTAATCTTGTTCCACTTCTGAGACCATTGCTCTTTCTACTATTATTATGCTCACTCTTAAATGACTTTATCAATAATTCTACCTCTTTATATTACTTGTTCTGAATATTTTTTATTGAAAAAAATCTGAAAAGACAGACTTTTTAAAAGCCTACAGTGTTTTAAATAGAGCTATTTGATTTCACCTTTCAAATCACTTTCTCATTGAAAAGCTAATAATAGCCCCAACTCAAACTTTCCATTCCATTTTCCAATCTAAACAGATTTTGGTGGCTTAGAATGATTGAATGATTGGAATGATTGTAAATAGCAATTGTTTTCTGTTTGGGCCATAAATTCTGAGGGTCTTCCCCTCCCAAATTGATATCTTTGTCATGATAAATTGATCCTTCTTTTGTCTCAGTTGTTACCAGCCCTCACTTAGTGAATGTACTTTAGCCTCGGACCTACTGAGACTTGGTAAAGATCTTAATATCTTTGCCACAGTCACACCCGGCATCCCAGATCTACACCAGTTATCTTGGCTTTTGTCTCCCTACTGGACTTTGATGACTTGAAGTGAGAGTGCAGTAGATGACTTTGCATTAGCTCAGCCCTGCTCATATGCAATTCATGCGCATGTCTATAACCTCACCTTTGTGATGTCTTTGCTCCTTTCCAAGAATGAAGAACAAACAATATTTATTAGCACTTTTACTTCACTAGTAGTTTCATTATGACATCCACCCAACTCCAATTCAACAGTATTCAATAAATGTTTATTAGAAGCAAGTGTGTAACTTATAATTTCATAGACATTTAGTACTTAATCTTCCCTCTAAGTCTCTTTATTTTAATTTTTTAATAAATTCATCAACTAGTTAATATACCAAATTAAGATCTTGATTTTTAGAATGGATTTAGAACGATTAATTCTAATTTCATGTCTTAATATTTCCTCATTTCATTTCTCTTTTTGCACTCCATAGATGAAAATCACATTGAGAACATGTTGTCTCATGAAACACACTCCTTAAAAGACCTTCGTAGGAAACCAGAGTTGTTATGGGATGAATCTGGAACCTTTTGGAGAAATCACACTGGTATCTTGCTAGTGACCATAGACGGTGATCTTACAAGGCTCCTGGGCATTGCTGTGGCTGAAGATTCATTAGGAGAATGGAAACAATGACATGAACTTCAGGAGCAGCACCACCCCAGAAGAAAATCAAAAGCCAAGGCTAAAGAAGACACATTGAGTTCTGTCATCCCAGTGTGTGTAAAATGGAAGCAGTAACAACAGGAACATTTGGGGTTTGCTTTTATAAAAAAAGGCCTAATTCTACTATTGCTTTAAATACCATACTAGATATCTATTAGTTCAAGTGGAAGTCCCTGAGGCGATTTCTTTCTCTAGGGTAAGAAGATTTTCCAAACCAAAAGATGAGGCTCCTGGCTCAGCAGAGATAAAACTAGGATACAAGGCTGTATAGTAATTTTTTTCTAAGACTACCAAAATGTAGAGAATACAAAAATTTAACATATGTATTCCTTTGGCTACCTGTACACCCCTATAACAATCCACCTGTATAATAATGGCTCCCCACTTCTATTCAACTGAATTTATCTTAAATAAAATTCAAAAAAGAATTACAACTGGGTTTCAGGGTAGAATGATGCTGCATGGGTCAGGTGCCCAAAATAATAGCCACAGCTGTGATGGTAAACTTTGCCTTCTTTCTACAATTGCATAGACTTTTATTTGCACACTCAAACATAGTGTTCTTCAGTTTTGTGACTAGAAACATTGTAATCAGTTGTCCTTACAATTCTCACATCATATGTGTTATACACATGCATGCATACATATATGCACATATATTACATCATACAAATTAATATATATCTCTATTTGTATATATTCAACAATTATTTAATAAGCACCCATTCTTTTTACTAGCAGAAGTTGATTACTTTTCTGCAACTTAATCTTAGAGAGTTGCTTAGAAAGGTTAATGAAGTTGCTTGCTGTGAGGTGAGCAGAGGGGAGACTTCAGTGTAGGTCTTCCAGGATTTGAGGCTGGCACACTATCCACTGCACAATACTTCCTTTCTAAGTAGTAGAGATACAAAGACAAAATTAAGGCAGCCAGTCAATGAACTTAGAATCTACTAGGTTACAGAGGATACAGGCTCTGGATCAGCGCTGAATGATAAATTTGAGCTTTAGAGTCAGAGAATCTGTCCAGATGCCAAATGGAATTTTGTCCAAAGAGGAGCATCCAGGGTTAGTAACAATAGTTGACAACTCCTGGCAATTGTCTGGAAGAGGTAGGCTAAAACTTCCAGGGAAAACTAAAATGCAAGCAGCTTCTTCCAGAAAGATCCTACCAATTCTCAGAAAGTCAGGACACATTTTTCTGAATCTTTTATCAGCCAATAAAATATGGCTAGTATTATCATGTTTCATAATTAGAAATGTCATAATTCTTCAACATGATGACCATAAAGCCAAACCCATCCCCAACATACACACTCCTTATGCTCATTCACATCAGGTATATAAACAGTTGTAATTATGGAGAGTATAAGCATGTCTTTATGAATCATGTTTTTTCAGTCTGATTCTTCTTGTTTTTAATGACTGAATTTTTTTTTGTGATGAGTATTTTTATTGCCAAGCTTACTCACATGATTTTTCATTTACTATCTGCTTTAAAAAGTGAAATTTTTATGAAATTTCAAAGATTCATGTAAACATGACAGAGTATTGAGAATCAGGACTATTGTGGATTTTCCAAGTACATATGCCTCCAAACTCTAGTCTGTACCATCCTCTCCCTCCTCCTCCATAATGTTTCAATACCAAATCCTAAATTTAATGTCATGAGTAGAACAATGAATTTTTGCTCTATAGAGTAACTTTGCAATGTTACCTTTCAATTTCTTAATTGCTCATTGATCTTTCCACTGTTCAAAATGACATTTATACATTCTGAAGGACAACCTTCCTTGTCTTGCCTAATTTCTCTGCACAGGACCCAGAATAGTGCTACCAATGAGAGAACCTTGCTTATTTGCATTAGAACTTGTCTTCCTATTCTGACATTTTGAGACTATACCCATATCAGTGTTAATGATACTGGTTTTCATAATGGATGAGTTAGAGAGGATAAGAATATCCTCAGCAAATGCCTAAAATGAAATTGGAACCCCAGTAAGGATAATAGAAGAGCTGCCTAGCAAGGGACTGGTAAGTGAAATTCCCTTTTCCATGAAGTCTTTCTATAAATAACTTCATCATGAAACTCCCCTCATCCTCCATCCTGAATGTATATTATGTATATTCATAGAATCTATCCAACTGTCATTTGCTTATTACTGTTCTTTGTCTGGGGTGGTTAAGTGTGGCAATGGATAGAATGCTAGCCCTGGAGTCAGGAAGACATCTTCTTGAGTTCAAATTTGGCCTCAGATACTTTCTACCTATGTGATGCTGGATAAGTCACTTAATCCTGCTTGCCTCTGTTTCCTCATCTGTAAAATGAATCGGAGAAGGAAATGGTAAAACAGTGATTTTACCAACAACTGAAAATGAACAACAAAAAAATTCATTGTCTGTAATTTTATAAATACATATGTCTTCAACTCAATCTATGTTCCTATAAACTGGGTTGTAAGCTCCTTGAGGTCAGGGACTGGTCTATTTTTTTTTTGTTTTGTTTTGTTCTGTTTTTGTTTTTTTTTAATTATTATTATTTTGTTACCTTTCTAGTACTGTCTACCTATCATCAAGTATTAAACATCAGATAAACTGAATTAGATTTTTGTGATCTACTTATAGTGCAAAAACCTGGGTTTAAATCCAGACATTTTTTCTTAATAGTTATGTGACCCAGGATGTCATTTAATGTCTCTGAATCTGCATTTCCTCACTGCAAAATGGGGACATTCATACTCCTTACTTTACCAAGTCTTCAGAAAGAAGTGTAGTGTGAACAGAGAAGTCTTGATAATTCATTACTCTCCTTGATCATCTAAGGATCCAGGAACTTACAACTCCATTTCTTTGAGACCTTTGTCAAAAACCAGGATATATGCCAACATAGGGTCCAGATACCCAAACTCTGTTTAGGAAATTGTTTTCCCTGAAATCAAATGTGTAGATACTTGAGGAACAGAAACATGGATAAGCATTAGATGTAGCTCTACTCATCATGCTTTGGGCATCAAATCCTCACATTGCTACAAGCCAATATGATGTGTCCACCTGACCTTTATTTCTTGATGTATCATCTGTTTAGATGAGAAAGATGTGAAAATGGACATATTGTTGTCGAAGGGTATGGCAAATGAGTAAGGAAGGCCAGGTTGACTAGCTGAAAACAGTATACAGAAGGATAGTAGAAAACAATGAGAATTGGGCTTCTTTATTATTCTTTGTTGAGGACTTCATTTTAGGGATGGAAAATAGAACTGGAGGGACCTTTACCCCTATTTTATAACCATAGTTGAGACACAGAATCTGTCTCCAATTCACACATTTCCCACAAGGCTTTGATTAGTAAAAAGTCTTTGTTTACTTCATTTCGGTAACTGTAGCAAAGTAATTTTTTAAAAGTTGTTTTTAGATCCTGCTGTTCTTATGAATCACTGAAAAGCATCACTTTACCTCTAGTCCCTTTGTAACATTGTTGTGACACCATATTGATAGGAGTTCCCATTACTCTGGGGTCCCTATGGTAAGGAAGCAGAACAAAGAATCCTATTCTTATAACTCCATGAACCCCAGATTCCATACCTCAAAGCTATCTGGCAGTCCATGGCTAGAATTTCTCCCTGAAACCACTATAGGCCACCAGACATTCAAATACTTTCCTTAGAAATTACGTTTCTAGCTTGGGAGTAGCTGGGGCAAGCAGTGATCAACACCAAAAGTCAGCCTGTCTTAACACCTAGAGAAAAATAGACAAGTAATTTCACCTTACTCTCTTCTTTCCCTGAATCCAGTCCACTACATGGTCTACATGAGTCCTATATTACAGCAATAGAAAGAGTCCCAAATGGGTGATTGTGTTTCCAACACAATCAATACACGCCACAATGTAGAGAAAGCTTAGAAATGCCAACTCAGAGGCCCAGACTTTTCCTGTCTTTTATACATTGTTGATAAGCCACTTCAAAGTGAAAATAAGACCAATCTTTTCATTAAGGCTATTGACAACTAGGGCTGCCTTCCCCTTCTCACAGTTTAACTCATTTAGTTCACTGATTGTGCTAATAGGAATTAGCTGGTTTTGCCAAGAGATTCACCCAAAAAGCAAGATAGATCTTTTAGATGACTAGTTCTATAGTTGTTCCTTACTGATGACTCTACTGTTATTACCCATATATTATATCTTCCCTCTTGATCCTCTGACAAAACTGCCCAGGTTATTCTTGTTGTTTATTGAACACTAATAGCTCAAAAAAACTGAGGTAGGCCCGTTATTCAATCAATAAGTATTTACTATGGACCTACTATGTACTGAGTTCCTTTGGGTATATCAAAAGCACTGGTGAGACTGAACTCATTCAGATAGTTATCTATAGAGATACTGCCCAACTATATGCAATGATTCATAGCAAAACAACTTGGACACTTTTCTTTTTTCAAAACGGGAAGTTTTCCCTTAGGATAGTGGTGTCAAATTTGGGACTCAGGGATCTATTCTCCTTGATTTTGATACCATTACCTTAGAGAACTTTGACTATCCCAAAGCATGATAATACTGTTCTAAGAAGCTCTGAAGTTCGAATTAGCCTTCTTCTTAAGACTTAAAAATTTTTATTCCTAGATCCTGTTTTCATTTCCAATTTAAGGAAGTCAAATTTTTTGTTGGAAAGGAGGAATAAAGGATGATTCAGGGGAAACTAAAAAAGGTAGTAGACAGAAAAGTAAAGCTAAGGAAACGGACAAGAGAGGCTAATTGACAAAATCGGTAATAAACAGGCAATTAAATACAACAAAAGAGTCTGGAAAAAAGTCGTATTGGGAAAGTAAAAAGATAGGGGGTGAAGCAGAGGGTGACTGGGGAAACTGTAAGTAAAAGAAAGAAGCTGTTGGAGAGCTAGTGTTGGGATGGTGAAAGAGAGGCATAACCCAAAAAAATAGGATATTCTTTGAATTCTGAAAGATGCTGAAAGGAGGAAAGAATATATTAAATACAAAGATAGAGATGGGTTAAAGCTAAACATCACAGTTTGGCTTGCTATTATTAATGCTATCAGATTTGAAAGGGCAGGATAATAAAATATTGATTTTATATGTCTTCTTTTCTAAATCATGTTTCAAAATCTCCATTCTGAGGCAAACAGGCTTAGGCCCCCCTTATATAAAAGGGAGAGAGTTTGTCTAACTACAAAGACAACAGAGTTGATAGGACTATCCTAGACTAACACTCAGTCATTAATTCATCTTGTTGTTGTCCTCTTTGAAAATTTAGGATTACCTATTAGATAGGAAGACTTTAGTGGAGGAATTAGCTTATCTACATAATGTATAGTTCACACTCTGAAATTATATCACTCTGTAATTTTAAAAAACCAACAATTTAAAAAAAAATGAAAAACCTTGACAACCTTTTATTGTAATGGGTAGAACAAGGAAAGGTTAACTCTGGAATTGTAAAGGGGAGTGAATCCCAAAGGCAGTGCCTTTGGAGGAAATATAAGAAATTCTCCCCCTTTCTCTAACACACACACACACACACACACACACACACACACACACACACACACACACACATAAACTATTCAAATAGTAGGGGCAGAGTAGAAAGTTACTCAGGAGAAAGTGTCATAAAGAACCTAGTGGGAATTGTTTGCTTTAGAGAAAATGTTCCAGACCAATGAAGCATAGTCTCAAATACCTCCATGCCTAACTTTGAGTTGTCTGTAGGCAAAGGACTGGGCCCTCTGCAAAAATTATAAATTGGATAAATTATGAGTTTGAGTCATTAGCTTTCTCTTTTTCTTTGCTAATTGTGTTGAAGACACTTTCCCCAGATGATGAATTCAAGTGGCTCCAAGTATCTTTATTCACTCACCAGTGAAAAAGAGAGAGGAAAGCATTTCAGTCCTGGGATCTCCCCATCAAGTTAACAGAGAAAAAGGAATATCTCAAAGACAAAAGATGAGACTTGAAAATGTGTAGTCACAGAGCAGAAGCAATTTTAGTAGAGATAGGTATGTGTACACATTCAGGTCATTTAATCTGTTTCATTCTGGCTATGCCCCATGGAGACAGTCAGTTGCTGTAAAAAGAGCAGTGTATCTGATATTAATTCAATTCAATGACCATTAATTAAGGAAAGATAGTATGCTCATCAAATATGAAGATAACACAAAATTGGGCAAAATACCTAAAATGGTGGAAAGCAGGATCCAGATCTAAAAAGATCTTATTGGGCTGAATCTAATAATAGAATGAAATTCAAGGGATAACATGTAAAATCTTGTACCTGAGATCAAAAAAAAATTACTTTGTAGATATAAGATAAGGGAGGCATGGAGGCACTATTGTTCTGAAGAAGATTAGGAGATTTTTGTGGATTGTAATAAACAAGAATAGAACCAAAGAATGTGAGAGGTAGAAGAGAGTTTAGAGATCCTCTAGATCAGTGATATCAAAATGAAACCTAGAAACAAGGAATACTAAAACCATTCATGATAATCCCTATGGATATCATATTAGAAAACCACATATTAATATTACCTTTGTTCCATAATGTTTTTATTTATTTTGTTTATTTTCTTTCCCAATTATATTTTAATCTAGTCCTAGCTACACTCAGGAATGCTGTGGGCTACATAGTTTTCATGTTTGACACTTCATGTCTGACACATCATTTTATATATGAAGAAATAAAAGCCGGCACAGATGAAATGGCTTGGCTAAATTGTATAGCTAGTCAGTGGCTGAACATAAAAAAGAATCCATTGACAATCTGGACAAGGACAAGCTAGAGGATGTTAGAAGTTTGTTATTGAGTTAATGAAGAGTTTAGAGACCATGCCATAGGACATAAGAGAATATTTAACCAAAATAGAAAAAATATGAGGGCAAGTAAGGAAGAGAGGGGTTATGTTGGGATATGACAACTGTCCTATGAATTTAAAGGTCTGCCATATGGAAGAGTGATTCTCTGTTTGGTTCCAAACTCTGAAAACATGAGCAAAAAAAAAAAAGGAAAGAAAGAAAGAAAGAAAAGAAACTCATAATGCAATGAAGAAATACTATGAAGTTAAAAAAAAATCTGGAATATAATTCCAAAAAGAAGAAGAAGAAGAAGGAGGAGGAGGAGGAGAAGGAGGAGAAGAAGGAGAAGAAGAAGGAGAAGAAGAAGAAGAAGAAGAAGAAGGAAGAAGAAGAAGAAGAAGAAGAAGAAGAAGAAGAAGAAGAAGAAGAAGAAGAAGAAGAAGAAGAAGAAGAAGAAGAAG
>JAJPUD010007588.1:32563-104825 GCA_023553655.1 Myrmecobius fasciatus | reverse complement strand
CACACAAATAAAATCAGACCTAATCAATTGGAAAAATATTAAGTGCTCATGGGTAGGCAGAGCGAACATAATAAAAATGACAATACTACCCAAACTAATCTACTTATTTAGTGCCATACCAATCAAACTCCCAAGAAATTATTTTACAGATCTAGAAAAAATAGTAGCAAAGTTCATTTGGAAGAACAAAAGGTCAAGGATTTCAAGGGGATTAATGAAAAAAAAGGCAGATGAAGGTGGCCTTGCTGTACCAGATCTAAAACTATATTATAAAGCAGCGGTCATCAAAACCGTTTGGTACTGGATAAGAAATAGAGCAGTGGATCAGTGGCACAGGATAGATTATCAGGACAACCTAGACATTAACCTTAACAATCTAGTGTTCGATAAACCCAAAGACCACAGCTTTTGGGATAAATACTCTCTGTTTGGCAAAAACTACTGGGAAAATTGGAAACTAGTGTGGAAGAAATTAGGGCTTGACCCATACCTAACACCACATACCAAGATAAGATCTAAATGGGTTCATGATCTAGATATAAAGAGGGACCTTGTAAGCAAGTTAGAGGAACGTAATATAGTTTATCTCTCAGACCTGTGGAGATGGAACAAATTTATGTCCAAAGAAGACTTGGAACTCCTAATTGAACACCAGATGGATAATTTTGACTATATTAAATTAAAAAGTTTCTCTACAAACAAAACAAATGCAGACAAGATTAGGAGGGAAGCATCTAATTGGGAAATCATCTTTACATTTAATGGTTCTGATAAAGGCCTCATTTCTAAAATATATAGAGAATTGTCTCATTTATATAAGAATTCAAGCCACTCTTCAATAGATAAGTGGGCCAGGGATATGAACAGACAATTTTCAGATGATGAAATTAAAACCATCTATAGTCATATGAAAAGTTACTTCAAATCACTATTGATGAGAGAAATGCAAATTAAGACAACTCTGAGATACCACTACACACCTGTCAGATTGGCTAAAATGACAGGAAAAGATAACGATGAATGTTGGAGGGGATGTGGGAGGGCTGGGACACTAATACATTGTTGGTGGAACTGTGAACAGATCCAACCATTCTGGAGAGCAATTTGGAGCTATGTTCAAAAAGTTGTCAAACTGTGCCTACCCTTTGACCCAGCAGTGTTTCTACTGGGCCTATATCCCAAAGAGATCTTAGAGGAGGGAAAGGGACCCACATGTGCAAGAATGTTTGTGGCAGCCCTTTTTGTAGTTGCTAGAAACTGGAAACTGAAGGGATGCCCATCAATTGGACAGTGGCTGAATAAATTATGGTATATGAATGTTATGGAATATTATTGTTCTGTAAGAAACGACCAGCAGGACGATTTCAGAGAGGCCTGGAGAGACTTGCATGAACTGATGCTGAGTGAAACGAGCAAAACCAGGAGATCATCATGCACAGCAACAACAGTATTACATGATGATCAATTCTGATGGACATGGCTCTCTGCAATAAAGAATTGTCTCAAACCAGTTCCAGTTGTTCACTGAAGAAAACCATATACACCCAGAAAGAGGGACATGAAATATTGACCACAACGTAACATTTTCATGATCTCTATTGACATTTGCTTGCATTGTGTTGCCTTTCTCTGATTCTTTTTTTTTTTCTTGTAGATAGGATTTTTCTTGCATAACTTCTCAAGCATTTCAACATTATTAACATGTAGTGGACTTCCTGCCATCTGGGGGAGGGGAGTGGACTGGGGGTAAAATTTGTATTGGAAAGCTTTGTAAAGATCAAGGTTGGGGAACTACCCATACATATGTTATACAAATAAAAAGCTTAAAAATAAAAAAAAAATAAAAAAATAAATAAATAAATAAATAAATAAATAAATAAATAAATGAATGAATGAATGAATGAATAAATAAATAAATAAATAAATAAATAAATAAAATTAAAAAAAAAAAAAGAAAGTTGAATGGAGACAGTAGGGGGTTTACTTTTTTCCCCAGCAGTCCATGGAACCTATACAAAAATTGACCGTGTGTTAGGGCATAAAAACCTCAAAATTAAATGCAGAAAGGCAGAAATAGTAAATGTATCTTTTTCAGATCATGATGCAATAAAAATCACATGCAGTATAAGTCCAGGAGAAAATAAACCAAAAATTAATTGGAAATTAGATAATCTAATCCTGAAGAATGAATGGGTGAAAGAGCAAATCATAGACACAATCAATAATTTCATCCAGGAGAATGACAATAAGGAGACAACATAACAAAATCTGTGGGATACAGCCAAAGCAGTTATAAGGGGCAATTTTGTATCTCTAGATGCTTGCTTGCATAAAATAGAGAAAGAAAAGATCAATGAATTGGGTTTATTATTAAAAAAAAACTAGAAAAAAAGAAATTAAAAACCCTCAATTAAATACCAAATTGGAAATTCTAAAAATAAAAGGAGAAATTAATAAAATTGAAAATAAGAAAACTATTTAATTAATAAATAAACCTGAGAGTTGCTTCTATGAAAAAACCAACAAAATAGATAAGCCTTTAGTTAATTTGATAAGAAAAAGGAACGGGAAAATCAAATTGTTAGTCTCAAGAATGATAAGGGAGTACTTTCCTCCAAAGAAGAGG
The DNA here is from genome assembly GCA_023553655.1 of Myrmecobius fasciatus. Lineage (NCBI taxonomy): Eukaryota > Metazoa > Chordata > Mammalia > Dasyuromorphia > Myrmecobiidae > Myrmecobius > Myrmecobius fasciatus. The sequence continues at coordinate 102,199 of JAJPUD010007588.1, read as the reverse complement.
AAATTAGAGCAATAATTAGGAGTTACTTTGCCCAACTTTATGCCAGTAAGTTTGATAATCTAAATGAAATGGAGCAATATCTACAAAAATATAGATTGCCCAGGTTAACAGAAGACGATATAAATTATTTAAATAGCCCCATATTAGAAAAAGAAATAGAACAAGCTATTAACCAACTCCCTAAGAAAAAATCTCCAGGGCCGGATGGATTTACATGTGAATTCTACCAAACATTCAAAGAACAATTAATTCCAATACTATACGAACTATTTGAGAAAGTAGGGATAGAAGGTATACTGCCAAATTCCTTCTATGAGACCGATATGGTGCTGATAGCTAAACCAGGTAGGATGAAAACAGAGAAACAAAACTATAGACCCATTTCCCTAATGAATATTGATGCAAAAATTTTAAATAAGATATTAGCAATGAGATTACAGAAAGTCATCCCCAGGATAGTACACTATGAACAAGTATTATTTATACCAGGGATGCAGGGCTGGTTCAATATTAGGAAAACTATCAGCATAATTAATTATATTAATAACCGTATTAACAAAAACCATATGATTATCTCAATAGATGCAGAAATGCATTTGATAAAATCTAACACCCTTTCCTATTAAAAACATTATAAAGTATAGGAATAAATGGGCTTTTCCTTAAAATGATCAGTAGCATCTATTTAAAACCATTAGCAAGCATCATATGTAATGGAGACCAACTGAAACCATTCCCAATAAGATCAGGAGTGAAACAAGGCTGCCCACTGTCACCATTACTATTTAATATTGTATTAGAAATGTTAGCTTTAGCAATAAGAGAAGAAAAAGAGATAAAAGGAATCAGAGTAGGTAATGAAGAAACCAAATTATCACTCTTTGCAGATGACATGATGGTATATTTAGAGAACCCTAGAGACTCAACTAAAAAACTGCTAGAAACAATTCACAACTTGAGCAAAGTTGCAGGATTCAAAATTAATCCACATAAATCATCAGCATTTTTATAAATAACAACAAAGTTCAGCAGCAAGAGATACAAAAAGAAATTCCATTCCAAATAGCAGATGATAGGATAAAATATTTGGGAATCTAACTGCCAAGGAAAAGTCAGAAACTATACGAACTAAACTACAAAACACTTCCCACACAAATAAAATCAGACCTAATCAATTGGAAAAATATTAAGTGCTCATGGGTAGGCAGAGCGAATATAATAAAAATGACAATACTACGCAAACTAATTTACTTATTTTGTGCCATACCAATCAAACTCCCAAGAAATTATTTTACAGATCTAGAAAAAATAGTAGCAAAGTTCTTTTGGAAGAAGAAATGGTCAAGGATTTCAAGGGGATTAATGAAAAAAGGCAGATGAAGGTGTCCTTGCTGCACCAGATCTAAAACTATATTATAAAGCAGCGGTCATCAAAACCATTTGGTATTGGCTAAGAAACAGAGCAGTTGATCAGTGGCATAGAATAGGATATCAGGACAATCTAGGCAATAACCTTAACAATTTAGTGTTTCATAACCCCAAAGACCTCAGCTTTTGGGATAAGTACTCACTATTTGGCAAAAACTCCTGGGAAAATTGAAAACTAGTGTGGAAGAAATTAGGGCTTGACCCATACCTAACACCACATACCAAGATAAGATTTAAATGGGTTCAAGATCTAGATATAAAGAGTGATTTTGTAAGCAAGTTAGAGGAACGTAATATAGTTTACCTCTCAGACCTGTGGAGATGGAATAAATTTATGTTCAAAGAAGATCTGGAACTCCTAATTGAACACCAGATAGATAATTTTGAATATATTAAGTTAAAAAGTTTCTGTACAAATAAAACTAATGCACACAAGATGAGGAGGGAAGCATCAAATTGGGAAATCATCTGTACATTTAATGGTTCTGATAAAGGCCTCATTTCTAAAATATATAGAGAATTGTCTCATATATATAAGAATTCAAGCCACTCTCCATTAGATAAGACGTCAAGGGATATGAACAGACAATTTTCAGATGATGAAATTAAAACCATCTCTAGTCATATGAAAAGTTGCTCCAAATCACTATTGATCAGAGAAATGCAAATTAAGACAACTCTGAGGTACCACTACACACCTGTCAGATGGGCTAAAATGCCAGGAAAAGATAACGATGAATGTTGGAGTGGATGTGGGAAAACTGGGACGCTAATACATTGTTGGTGGAACTGTGAATGGATCCAACCATTCTGGAGAGCAATTTGGAGCTACTCTCAAAAAAGCTATCAAACTGTGCATACCCTTTGACCCAGCAGTGTTTCTACTGGGCTTATATTCCAAAGAGATCTTAGAGGAGGGAAAGGGACCCACATGTGCAAGAATGTTTGTGGCAGCCCTTTTTATAGTGGCTAGAAAGTGGAAACTGAATGGATGCCCATCAATTGGAGAGTGGCTGAATAAATTATGGTATATGAATGTTATGGAATATTATTCCTCTGTAAGAAACAACCAGCAGGCCGATTTCAGAGAGGCCTGGAGAGACTTGCATGAACTGATGCTGAGTGAAATGAGCAGAAACAGGATATCATTATACACAGCAACTACAGTATTACATGATGATCAATTCTGATGGACTGGCTCTTTGCAACAAAGAATTGTCTCAAACCAGTTCCAATTGTTCACTGAAGAAAACCATATACACCCAGAGAGAGGGATATGAAATATGGACCACAATGTAACATTTTGATGATCTCTATTGATGTATGCTTTCATTGTGTTGCCTTTCTCTGATTTTCTTTTTTTTTTCTTGTAAATAGGATTTTTCTTGCACAACTTGTCAAGTATTTCAACATTATTAACATGTAGTGGACTTCCTGCCATCTAGGGGAGTGGAGGGGACTGGGGGTAAAAGTCATAATGGAAAGCTTTAAGTTCAGTGCTGGGGAACTACCCATACATATGTTCTACAAATAAAAAGCTTTAATAAAAAAAGATATATATATTCAAGAACTCATTGTCAAAAAAAGATATCTAAAATATATTTTGCCATTTGGGGAGACTAACCTGTGACAAAAAGCCTATTAAATTAAAGATCAAGAATAGATTTGGAACTGGCAACTATTTACTATCTTTCCCACCATCCATTGAAAAAAAAATTCCTGATATATTAATAAGGGCTCAATGAAGTTTTTCTGAGCAAATGTTTACCCTCCTTAATCCCTAAATATATACTGTAATGCAGAATTCTCTTTTCTATGTAGAAATCATTTAATAAAAAAATTATTGAATGATGTAGGAAAAAACTAAGGAAGAAAGGAAGCAAAGAGCTTTACAAATGATTCATTGAAAGCAGACAGAGAAAGAGGGAATCATTAAGAATGACACCTAATTTGTGATCCTGGATGATCAGGGAAATAGTGATACTTTCAATAAGAATAGAAAAGTAAGGAAATAGGGAGCTTGTTTTTTGTTTTTTGTTTTGTTTTTTTGCAGGGTTGGAGGGGAGATAAGTTCAGTGTGAAATATGTTGAATTCTAGGAGGTTAGGTTATTTTAAGTGGTATCAATATTTATTTCAAAATTTCCTTTATATGATGACAAGAGTTGGGAGGAAAGAAAGATTATGAGTCAGCAAATGAATTCAGTGAGGAAGGAGGAAATATGAAGATCTGAAGAGAAAAGCTCCTGAAACCTTCATTGGATAATAAATATGGATTAAATGAATGTCAAAGAAAGAGAAATTACTCAATTATTGTCATAGATGAAGAACCTATAAGAGGAAATGAGAAATATGTAACACTCCATCTTCCTCATTCAACCTAAGAGTTCAAAGAAATGAGTGAAGTCCATTCAATAAAGCAAAGGGTCTAGAGTACAGGGCTGTCATGTGGAGTGAGACTGGTCTCATTCAGAGCAATAAGATAGAAGAAACTAAATTTATTCCATTTTCCAAGAAAGAAATTACTATTCAGTAACTTGTGCCTTTTTTTCTTGCTTTTTTTTTAAAAGTATGGAGCATCATGACTGATAATTCTTGTTGACATATTTTTACCACTTTTAATACTTACTGCAACATAGAAACTTATATTTATGTAAGAAGAAGGTGCCTTACCTTCCTAAAAGGGAAGAATTTAGCCTCCTGATTGTGTTTAGTTGACTATCAGTCAGTATTTTAACCTTAATGTTTCTATATGATGTAAGAAATTAGGTATGACAATTAATCAAATTACAAAACTTTGGCATTAAAGGAAGATTTGTTATTTGCCCTTTGGAATTTTGATAAATAATATTGATTCTACTGCTTTGAAACCTTCACAACTGCTAAGCAAATGCTATTATGGAGGGGGAAAAAAACCTTAGACTATGGGATATAAATGCAGAAAGAATTCAGTGAGATTCATATCTGTCTCTCTCACCTATTATACACACTTAAAAACAATTTGATTACAATTATGCAATACAATTTGAATGATATTTAGATATTCTTGTGTTCGATTCTTCTTCATGTGGCATTGTAGAGGTGATATTACAACTCATGTAAGGAAGATCTTATTTTAAATCCAGTCTCAGACACTTACTAGCTGGGTGATGCTCGGCAAATCACTTAAATTCCTCTGCATGTTTCTTCATGTTTAAAATTAGCTGGAAAAGGATATGCCAAACCAGTCTAATATCTTTTACAAGAAAATACCCAAAAGGATCACAAAGAGTCATATATGACATGATAAACAATTGAAAAAATAATACAAACTTTATTTGGAGGGTGATTAAACAATGGTATCTGTGCAAGGATATCATGAAGAATATTATCCAGATTCAGGTGTCCTTTAGGAATTTAATCCTGGACATATTGGCCCAATAAATCTCATATCGTGTTTCCTGTGTGCATTTCTCCAGGACAGTAATTAAATTTTGATCAAAGGTCAGCATGTTCATTGGACAACCATGTGTCTATGAATGGTGGAAAGGGAATACACTCTTGTGTATTTGGTTCTGCTTTAAGAAAATTGGGTTACAATAGGGCAAGAACTGCTAAAGAATCTAGGGTAAAGTGGTCTAGATATACTTATTTCAAGAGGGTCTTGCAGTAGTTTTCTGTCTCTCATAGCTGATGCAAACTCTTTTGATAGAAATAGGAACTCTACGTCAAAAGTTTTTATTGTAATAAATTCAATTGTTATAGACAAGATATTTAGGAGCTATGAATGCATTAGTTATATTTTTTAAAAGTCTCAAAAGATTGTTATATATTGTGTTAACTTAGTGATATTTCATTCCATTTTGACAATTGAAAAATTGAGGATTTAAGTAATTTGTTAATTCTGTACCTATTGGGAAGGGGACAAGAAAGAAAATCTATATTACTTTTGAACTCTCAAGTTCCACCAAATCAGTCTATTGCTTTCTTTTAGTCAGTGTTTTCCTTAGGTAGAAAATCAACAGGATCATTAATATCTTAAGTGTTTTATTTATTTTTATAATAATTCCTGACATATTTTAACTTAGGTACTTTTCCCACATATAGTAATCACATAACCAAAAATAAATCAGGAAAGAATGATTATTTTATCTTTTTCATTCTTTGAAAAAAAAATCTGCATTTCATTATCCAAATTAGTTCTCCTGACTTTTTAGCAGTAAGATTATTTTTGGTTCTTCATCCTGATACCAAAGATGTTTAGTTTAGAGGAAAATAATACTTGGAGAAGTGACACAATCATTTTAAATATTTCAAGAGCTGTAATATGCAAGTGGGACAAGACTTATCTTAATGAGCCCCAGAAAGCAAAATAGAACAATGGTTTGGGTTGCAAAAAAGAGAGGCTTAGTGTAACATAAGGAACTGACTAGTGATTATAATGAACAATAAAATTAATGGAATATTTATGTGGTAGTAACTTAAGAGATCATACATTTAAATCTGGAAGGGAACTTAAAAGCAAATCATCCCAATTCTATCATTATTTATATAAGACATCAGAGGCCTAGGTAAGTTGTAACCTGCAGAGGGTCATTCAAGTAATAAATAGAACTATAAATGAAGTTAAAATAAGGTTAGATGATCACTGATCAGGAATGTTGGGATGGGATTCACCACATGGATTAAGACATTTACCAAGGGTTTTTCAAATTTCTTACAGTTCTAGAACTCTAAGGGTATTTTGCTACAGCTTTTGTGAGTATATTCAAAAGAGTTCACCACTTATTTTAATATGATCTTTTTGATAACTGAAAGGAAAAAAAGGCATTTTTTCTTCTTCTGGTGTAGGGTGACTTTTTAATCCCTTACAGAGATGAAAAAAGTTAGAGAAAGAAAAGGAAAGAAAGCAAAAGCAAAGAGGACCAATAATATTGAAAGCAATATCCTAAGAGGTTTGCTTGATTTTGTTATATTACTTATCATAAACATTGGCTGTGATTCTATTAATGAAATGAAAACAAAGGAGAGTTTACCTTACAGATCTGTGAAGGAGGAAGGAATTTGTTACCAAAGAAGAGCTGGAGATCATTATTGATCACCAAATAAATAATTTTGATTATACTGATTTAAAAAGTTTTTGTACAAACAAAACTAATGCAGAAAAGTTTAGAAGGGAAACAATAAACTGCGAAAATATTTTTACATTCAAGAGTTCTGATAAAGGACTTATATTTAAAATATATAAAGAATTGACTCAAATTTATATGAATTCAAGCCATTTTCCAATTGATAAATGATCAAAGGATATGAACAGACAATTTTCATGAGAAAAAATTGAAACCATTTCTAATCATATGAAACTGTGCTCTAAATCACTATTGATGACAGAAGTGCAAATTAAGACATCTCTGAGGTACCACTGTACACTTCTAAGATGATAGAAAAAAATAATGATGAGTATTGAAGGGGGTGTGGGAAAAATGGGTCATTAATACATTGTTAGTGGAATTGTAAATGGATTCAAACAGTCTGGAGATCAATTTGGAACTATGCCCAAACAGTTATCAAACTATGCATACTCTTTGACCCAGCAGTGTTTCTACTGGGCTTATATCCCAAAGAGATCCTAAAGGAGGGAAAATGACCCACATGTGGAAAAATGTTTGTTGCAGCCCTTTTTGTAGTGACAAGAAATTGGAAACTGAACAGATGCCCACCATTTAGAGAATGGCTTAATAAGTTATGGTATATGAATGTTATGGAATGTTATTGTTCTATACAACATGATCAGGAGAATGATTTCAGAGGGGCCTTGAGAGCCCTACATGAACTGATGTGAAGTGAAATGAATAGAAACAGAAGATCATTGTACATGGCAACAACAAGATTATATGATGATCAATTCTGATGGATATGGCTCTCTTCAAAAATGAGATGATTCAGATGAGTTCTAATGATATTCTGATGAAGGGAAACATCGACACTCAGAAAGAGGGCTGTGGGAATTGAGTGTGGCTCACAATATAAAATTTTCCCTCTTTATGTTGTTTGCTTGCATTTTAATATCTTTCTCATTTTTTCCTGTTTCAGTTGATTATTCTTGTGCAGTAAGATAATTTTATACATATGCATGCATCTATTGGATTTAACATATATTTCTAGTATGTTTAACATATATTGGCTTTCTTGCCATTTAGGGGTGGGTACAGGAAGGAATTGGAACACAAGATTTTGCAAGGGTTAAAGTTGAAAAATTATCCATGCATGTCTTTTGAAAATAAAAACTTTAATTAAAAAAATGAAATGATATCAAAAGCAGCAGCTGCCAAAAGAAGGAAGCCATTTCAATTTTCATTAATGTTTTAGAGACAAACTTGACTTTTCTAGAAGAGATTTAAATGTCTCTGTGTTTCTCTGATTCCTTAATTTTATGTGCATTTAATTTTCCAGAGTGAAATGGCCAGTTTTTCTCTATTTCCCGAGATATCTTTCCCTTTGAGGTTTAAATGTCAGCACACTGCCACATATTCAAAGATAAATCACAAGTGAGATTTTTTTTTGCTATTAATAGTCTATCTCTGCTAGAATTTGGTGCATTTCTAATGGAGGTGATTGTTTAAGCACGAATGAATTGGTTAGTAATATTATCTTTAGGTTTGTTAAATTATAAAGCAAATTTACTCAGTGATATAAATTGTGTGAAATATTAACATGACTTGGGGTTGCATTCCAAACTGACTAAAAATAAATCAGAATATCTCTGTCATTGAATAGCAATATACAGGTTACTCTACAAAACAGTTGTAGAAAAGAAAAAAATATATATATTCTGTATCATTAGGTTGAATTATATGAACCTTCAGAACTGATCACAATGGGCATTAATAGCTATACCATGTGATTGAAAAACATGACCATTTATTTTCATTTTTCCTTCTGAACAATAATAGGTACAAAAGCAAATTAATACTCAGACTTCAAGATCTATACATGAATTCAGTTTAAAATGCCAATTGACAAATATGGGTAATGTCTTATAGCCAAAGAACTCTGGGATGTTTTACATAATAAAATCAAATATTCCCCAGGACAGTGCCATATACCCAGTAAGCATTGAATAATCAGCAATAAATTCACAAGGGACACATAGCCCCAATTCAAGGGAGCAGTTTTGTATTCTTTGTTTTATTCCTCTTATTTTCAATATAATCAAATTTTCACTTTGGGCAATTTACAGCATTTTTTTCTGATGATTTTTGGAACCAGCTCCTTTAAATGAAATGAAACCAATATAACTAGGAGATACACCTTTATTTTGTGCTATATATTATTAGATAAATCTCACAGTGGGGAATCTAAAGAGGAATAATGAAACAGAGAGCCTGAACACTATAGTCTCAACCTTTTGTGATTAATGTTACATTCTATACAAGATAATAGGTTAGAGTTAAAATATGGTTCACTCAAAGAATTATATTGCTTCCTCAGAATGTACTCTGCTCCTGGGGTTGTTCTATTGACTTTTTCATTTAAAAGTTTGTTATTTTTTGTTTGTTTACTTATTGGTGGTGGGTTGTTTTTTTTTGCTTTAGTTTTTTTTTTTTTTTTTTTTTTTGCTTTTGCTTTCTGGTTTGGTTTAGTTTAGATTTCTCCATTTATACTTCCTCAGAGTAAAATTTCATTATAAATTTTTCTAATACTTCCTTCCAAAATAAAGCAAAACTTCCACAGTGAAAGGCAAAAAAGTGCTTCAAGATAGTCATTAGTTGAACATATCCTCTTCTTCATCATTAGTCCTTCTTTAGATTAAACATTGCTCAGTTTTAGTAATAATATTTCTTTCACTGTTTAAATTACATTTCTAATCCAATGTGGTTGAAAACTTAAATCAAATAATGAATTCTGTGTTCTAAATAAAGATGAAAGAGGTTGCAAATGCTATTATGGAAGACCACTATCACAATGAATTATATAAATTATTTTTGTTCCATTCCTTTTGTAAAATGTTACATATAATAGCTAAAATTTAAAATATTCTAAAAGTAACATAAAGCAGATTTTTACAATTTATAAAAGGAAACATAGAGGGTGAGATACAAGGAATTGTGAAGTACAATGCTTAGGATACTTAGCTGAGAACATAACAGGGATAAAAAAGACTCTAGAGAGTTCACATTATGAATTATAAGTGAAAAGAAATTAAGTACAGAAGCTTAGTGGAGATAAAAAGTTCCCCTCTACTTTCACTTGATTTTTAAAAAAGAGAATTATTAACTCAGTTTTGATGCACAGTAAGAATATTTTCACTCTTCAGCTCAGACTTACTATTATAAATCTACTTTATGTGAATCCACTATGCTAGAGAACACAGACTTTCACTAATTGACTAACAGGTCTGGTCTGTGAAGCCCAGCACTGGGGCACACATGCTATAATTCCACTTCAGAGGCTTTAGCATGTGCAGTTATGGAAAATTCTGATGTTGGAGGCAACCACACTGACAGATTCCATTAACTTCCCCCTACTGTAAAATCACAATGCACAATGTGAGAAATGCAATGATTTTATTCCTTGATTGTGAAAGCATCTTATTGGACTTTGCTATTTAAAGTTCCTAGAAGAGAATTTGCCCCTTCATTTGCACAAGTTTCACAAACCTTATGGATACTTGTTTTGATAGAACAAATAACCTGCCAACATGGCTTGTGTCTTACAACCTGTATCATGAACTCATTGCCAAGAGTATATATCCCTTCCCAGAAATGATGACTTTTTGTAATGAGCCCTTCTCTTAGTTTAAAGGTATGTCTTTTTCAGTGAAATACTCCACATATAAACTGCCATCCTACCTTCTATCATGTCCATCTGTCATTACAGTGACTTCTTTGTCTAAAATATCAAAGTAGCTGACAGTCCTGGGTAGGAATTACTGCATAGTGAAACATGGAGAGCCCTTACTTTACTATATCTCATGCTATAGATCCCAAAGCTTTTCTATATTAATCTTACGTTGTTTCTCTTGTAAATTTTATAATGTAGTGTTGTTTATTCCTTGTGTCCCTTACCATCTACATCTTCAGCCTAATTTTATACATGGGAAACTGAAGTACCCAGAGTTAAGTAACATGCCCAGGGTGACCAAACTAGGAAGTGTCTGAGGTTGAATTTGAATTCAGTTCTTCCTGGCACCCAGCTTTAAGTCAAGGATTTAAATATATTACACCTGCCACAATAAATTATATATCTCCTACTGGGTCCTATTGGTCTCCTAAAGCCACTAACCTATACTCATTGTTTCTCAAAGTTCTTTCTATAGGATTTAGAAGGAAATACTCTACTTTATCACTGCATAGACAAGGAGTTTAACAGATTAGAAACACCAGTGCCCTATTTAAAATTCTATGTCAATTGATGGATAAAAAAGAAGTCATGAGCATAAAACTTTTTTTTTCTTCTGCTTCAGTCAACTTCACTTATCCATGGTGTCAAGAAACAAATCCCTCAAGATGCTTGTCAATCATCAGTCATTCACTGCCTTCCAATGTCACCTTTTCTTGGGTCTATCTTACAAGGATTTTAGGCATTAGCAATTTCATTGATTGCTTCTGTTCTTTGTTCTTCACAAAAAAATGTTACTATGATTCACAGTTAGTTTTGGTTTGCAACTATGGAGTCAGTCATGGATTCCAGCAAACTTTTGAAAAGTTTTAAATATCCAATAGTTAGATAATGACTTTCTAATAATTATTTCTTTCAAATATTCTACCTAAGATTTAGAAAATTTTTCTTCTCCATTTAAATCAGTCAAATATGTATTGGAAAGCATTTTCTAAAGCTATTAAGATGGCAAAAATCATTTAAGAAATTGTCTTTGTTCCAGTCAACTTCTAATATAACACTGCTGCAAAAATTATAGAAGATTAATTAACTGCTAGAGGAGTTGATATTGGCTCTGACTGTAATTATAGACTATATGAGAAAAAAATCTTGGGAAATGCTATTTGAAAGCAATGTGAAGTAGATTTTTGGGAGGTATTATGTGAGATTTTTACTAATTGGGAAAGAGGAATGAAGGAATCTTTTTGGAGTAAAAGAAGATTACAAGGAAAAACCTTATTATATTTGCAAAATAATCTGAAGGAAGAAACCCAAGCAAGGTCGTGGGAAATAAATTTAGATATTTCATTTGACTCCAGCTTCTGGAAGGTCTCATAGTCTATAAAATGAATTTAGACATGAAACAATAGACAATGAGTAGCCACTACAAGTTTTTCATGAGTTGTGGTAGAATGGAAATAGTAGTTAAGGAAGATAACCTTAGTAATATTAAGTACCATCAGTTCAAGTAAGGAAAGTCAGAAATGAATGGGAAGACATAGGAAGCAGTCACTGAACCTTGAATCTAAAGTAATAATTTTAGGACTGGAATACAGAAAAATGTAAAAAAGTTTTAAGAAACATGAAAAAGAAAAGATGACAAGATGCCATTATAGACTGATATAAGAGATTAGAATTTTTAATACTTTGCCATGTTCCTCAATACTTCCAGTTCTTGAAGAACACTTGTATCACCAATAATTCCATTCTTCCATTCATTAAACTATATTCTATGTCTGAATACAAAGCCTAGGGGCACAAGTGGTATTGGATAACATCATTTTGAGAAGATAGATCCAATAGTGCTATCTTCTTTCTTTTTAATTATTTATTTTTAAACACTTTGCTTTATGAATCATGTTGGTAGAGAAAAAAAAGCATACAAAAGGAAAAAAAAAGCATTGGAGAGAAAAAAAAAACAAACAGAAAAAAAGAAGTGAACATAGAATGTGCTGATTTACAATCAAACTCCATAGTGTATTTTCTGGGTATAGATGTAATTTTCTGTCTGAAGTCTATTGGTTTCCCCATTACTTACTCTAATTCTTTTAATTTATTTTTCTTCTCTTATCAGCAAAGTTAACATTTCTAATGCAAAATTAAATAGTAATGGTGAAAATGAGAAAGTTTTTTTCACCGCTGATCTTATGGGGAATGGTTCTAATTTATCCCCATTACTTATGATGCTTGCTGATTATTTTAAATGGATGTTGCTGATCATTTTTCCATTTATTCCTATTTTTCTAGTGTTTTAATAGGAATAGGTGCTGGATTTTTTCAAATGTTTTTTCCTGCATCTATTGAGATTATTATATGATTTGGTTACTTTGATTATTGATAGTTTTCTTACACTGATAGTTTTCTTATACTGATAGTTTTCTTAATATTGAACTAGCCCTGCATTTCTGGTATAAATCCTATTTGGTTATAGTGTATTATACTGAGGATAATTTGCTGTAATTTCCTTACTAATATTTTATTTAAGATTTTTGAATCAATATTCATTAGGAAAATTGATCTATAATTTGCTTTGTGTTTTGACCCTACCTAGTTTAGGTATCAGTACCGTACATGCGTCATAAAAATAGTCTGGTAGGACTCATTCTTTCTTTATTTTTCCAAATAGTTTGATTGAATTGGAATAATTAGAGTTAATTATTTTTAAAATGTTTGGTAGTATAAATATCTAAATTAATCTGGCCCTGAAGGCTTTTTCTTAGGAAGTAGATTAATAGCTTGTTCAATTAATTTTTCTAAAATAGGATGATTTAAGTATTTTAACAAGCAAACAAATGCAAATAAAAAACAAACAATATATTGTAGGATTCTGGCTTTTAATTCAGTCTGCTATCTGCTTCCATTTTATGGAAGAATTCATCCCATTCATATTCATAGTTAAAATTACTAATTCTGTATTTCCTGCCATCTTACTTTCCCTGCTATACTTCCCTCTTTCCTTTCCCCCTTTCCCTCCTCCCCACAGTCTTGCTTCTGACCACCCCCTCTCTCAAACATCACTTCCCTTTTACAGCCCCCCTTATTTTCCCTTTCTCCTTCTATTTTTGTTCTCCCTTTTATCAGCCTCCCCTTTTCCTCTGTTACTTCCCTGTAGACTGAAGAAAGTTTCTCAGTGGAGCTATATATTTCTGTTATTCTCTCCTTGAGCCAAATCCGATGAGAGTAAGGTTCACACAATGCTCATTCTACTTCCTTCACATTTAATAGCTGTTTCTTACCTCTTCACAAGATATAATTTATAATTTTACCTCCATTTTCCTTTTCTTCCAGTACAATTCCCTTTCAATTTCTAGCTGATTTTTTATACCACCACAATAAAATCAAATTATATCTATACCCTCTAAGTACATCCATAATAGAGATACAATTCTAAAGAATTAAGCATATTATCTTCCCCAAAAGGAATGTAACTTTTTTTACCTTTTAAAAGAAACTGTTATTTTTTCATTCCTTTTTATCTTTTTATGCTTCTCTCGAGTTCTTTATTTGAAGATCAAATTTTCTGTTAAACTCTAATTTTTTTCATCAAAAGTAAATGAAATTCACATTTCCTTGAATGCCTTATCTTTTTCTCTGAACAATAATGCTAAATTTTGCTAGATAGTTGAGTCTTGGCTATAATCCAAGTTCTTTTATCCTTTAGAATATCACACTCCAGGCCCTTCAGTCCTTTAAAGTAAAAACTTCTAGGTTCTGGATAATCCTGATATGGCTGCCCAAGATTTGAATAATGTGTTTTTTGTTTGTTTGTTTGTTTGTTTTTTTCAATGCTTTCAATAAGTTCTCCCTGATCTGATCAGATTCTCCTTAATCTGAAATTTAGATACAATATTACTTGGATTTTTCATTTTGAGGTACCTTCTAGAGGTGATGGATGAGTACTTTCAATAGCTATTTTACCCTGTGGTTGTAGGATATCAGGGCAGTTTCCTTGATTCCCTGAAAGATGTTGTCTAGGCTCTTTTTTCATCATGATTTTCAGGTAGTCCAATAATTCTTATACTGCCACTCATATGTCTATTTTCCAGATCAATTGTTTTTACAATGAGGCATTTTACATTTACTTCTATTTTTTTTTCTTTTTTGGGGTTTTATTTGACTGATTTTTGATGTTTCATTAAGTCATTCATTTCCATTTATTCAATTCTAGTTTTTAAGGAATTATTTTCTCCAGTTAGCTTTTTAATCTCCTTTTGCATTTGGCCAATTAAGCTGTTAATTTTTTTTTCTTTATTAAAGCTTTTTATTGCAAAACATGTGTATGGATAATTCTTCAATATTGACCCTTACAAAGCCTTCTGTTACAAATTTTCCCCCCCATTCTCCACCCCTTCCCTAGATGGCAGGAAATCCACTACATATTAATTATGTTAAAATACTTGACAAATTGAATATATGTATACATATTTCCACACATCATTTGTTGTGAAAGAAAAATTGTATCTACAAGAAAAAAAAATCAGAGAAAGGAACCACAATGCTAGCAAACATCAATAGAAAGCATGAAAATGTCATGTTGTGGTCCACATTTCATATCACTCTCACTGGGTGTATATGGCTATCTTCACTGAACAATTGGAAGTGGTTTGAAACATTTCATTGTTGAAGAGAGCCATGCCCATCAGAAATGATCATTGTATAGTCTTCTTCTTGCCATGTACAATGATCTCTTGGTTCTGCTGATTTCACTCAGCATCAATTCATGCAAGTCTCTACAGGCCTCTCTGAAATCATCCTGCTGGTCATTTCTTATAGAACAATAATATTCCATAACATTCATATACTATAATTTATTCAACCACTCTCCAATTGATGGGCATCCATTCAGCTTCCAGTTTCTTGCCACTACAAAAAGGGCTGCCATAAACATTTTTGCACATGTGCGTCCCTCTCCTTCCTTTAAGATCTCTTTGGGATATAAGCCCAATAGAAACACTGCTGAGTCAAAGGTTAGGCACAGTTTGATAACTTTTTGAGCAAGGTTCCAAATTTCTTTCCAGAATGTTTCACTCCGTTCACAGTTCCACCAACAATGTATCAGTGTCTACATTGTTGGTGGAACTGTGAAAGGATCCAACCATTCTTAAAGATCTTAAAGGATCTTAAGGGATCTTAAAGGAAGGAAAGGGCCCCACATGTGCAAAAATGTTTATGGCAGCTCTTTCTGTAGTAAAGAAAACCATATACACCCAGAAAGAGGGATATGAGGTATGGATTACAACATATCATTTTCATGCTTGATATCGACGATTGCTTGCATTGGGTTTCCTTTTTCAGATTTTTTTGTTCATGTAGATATGATTGTTCTTGTACAACAAGATAAGTATGGAAACATGAATACATGTATTCAACTTGTCAAATATTTTAATATAATTAACATGCAGTGGACTTCCTGCCATCTAGGGGAGGAGAAGGGAATAGGGAGGAAAATTTGTAATGGAAAGCTTTGTAAGGGTCAGTTTTGAAGAACTACCCATACATATGTTATGCAAATAAAAAGCTTTTTTTAAAAAAAAGAAAGAAAATGAAGGGGAAAAAAGAGAAAGAGTATCTGGAACTTTAAAAAAACACAAAAAAAATAATGTATCAGTGTCCCAGTTTTTCCACATCCCCTCCAACATTTGTCATTATCTTTTCCTGTCATTTTAGCCAATCTGACAGGTGTGTAGTGGTACATCAGTGTTGTCTTAATTTGCACTTCTCTGATCAATAGTTGTTTTGTTTATTGAATTTTTTTTCCATTTCACAAATTCTATTTTTCATTGAGTTGATTTCTTTCTTTTCCATAACATCATATCTATTTTGTAAGGAGTTATGTGCTTTGTCAATTTCTCTAAATCAATTTAAAGCAGTTTTCTTCAGATAATTTCTGTGTTTCCTTTTTCAAATTCTCCTGAAAAGTTCTCATTTCCTTTCCCCATTTTTCTTCTAACTCTCTTTTAAGATCCTTTTTGAATTCTTCCGAGATAGACTTGTGAGATGTATACCAACTAATCCTACACTTTATGGCTTCATCTGGAGATGATTTGCATTTAGTGTCCTTGGGATTTGAGATCTATTCTTTTCTGTCTCCATAAATGCTATCTATGGCAAGAATTCTTTTTGCTCCTTTGCTCATTTTTAAAGGTTAAGGTCTGTTCTTAAGGCAAAGGAGAGATTGTCTGAAGCTTATTCTACAGGTGACAGTGATTTCATAGTACCCTGGGGCAAATGCTGCTGACTTTATTTTTATGTTGGGTGAGCATGGCCATGTCCCATTTTATTCTGGTGTTCAGGGGTTTCCAATTTGTCTTTTGTACTTGTGTTAGATATCTCACTGCTAGTCTGCTGATCCACTGGCTTCTACCAGTACAGAGTAGATAACACTGTTGTATTTTAGCTAAGATCCTCCTCACAGATTCCCCCTGCACATGGATGCCACACCATCCTTGGTCTTTGCATTGAGCCTGCATTTGGTTCTTCCAAAATATCTTCTCTGGGAAATGTGTTACTTCCAATATTTGTGTGTTCTGTCACTCTATAACCAGTTCAGAAGTGTGATCTGGTGTTTATTGGAGGGCAGCCAGGAAAAGCTCAGACAAATACCAATCTACTCTCTACCATCTTTGCTCTGCCCCTGGTTTTGTTTCTAGAAATTATTGAAATTATTGAAAGTTTCTTACTTCATTGAAAATCCATCACCTCCGTTGAAAGATGATGAAGAGTTTCCCTGGGTAATAAATTCTTGGTTGTAACTCAGGTCCTTTGCCTTTCAGAATATGGTGGCCTCCTGATCCTTTATTTTAGAACTGCCAGATCCTGGGTAATCTTGACATGCTCCTTGATGTTTGAATTGTTTTTGTCTAGCAGCTAGCAGTATTTTTTTCTTTGAGAATGTAGTTTTGTAACAATGTTCCTTGGAGTTTTCCCTGTAGGATCCCTTTCCTAAGGTGATATGGATTATTTCAATGAGTATATACTTCTCCTTTTCTAAAATATTTGGGCAGTTTTTCTTGATGATCTCTTCAACAGTGCTGTCCAGGATCTTTTTTTTTTTTTTTTGGTTATGGCCTTCAAGAGGACCAATAATTTAAAAATTGTCTCTTCTGGATCTATTTTCCAGGTTGGCTGTTTTTCTAATGAGACATTTCACATTTTCTTCCATTTTTTCATCCTTTTTATTTTGACTGATTCTTCATGTCTCAAAGAGTCATTAACTTTCATTGGCCCTATTCTAGTTTTTAATGTGTGATTTTATTCTATTAGCCTTTGAATATTTTTTCCAACTGTCTAATTCTACTATTGAAGGTGTTTTCTTCAGGGGATTTGTGTGTGTGTGTGTGTGTGTGTGTGTGTGTGTGTGTGTGTGTGTGTGTTTGGCCAATTGCATTTTGAAGGAATTGCTTTACTTTTGCAAACTGTTGACTCTCTTGTATATATCTAATTTCTGTTCTGATTTTTTTTCTTCTATCACTCTTATTTGTCTTTTAAAGGTTTTTTGTTGTTGTTGTTGTTGTTTTGTTTTGTTTTTATGAGCACTTCCAAGAAGTCTTTTGGAACTTGAGACAAATTCATATCACTCTTTGAGATTTCCTTTGTGAACACTTTGTCCTCATTTGAGTTGCTGTTGTGGTCTTCTCTCTCACCATAGTAGTTTTCTGTTTTTTTTTTCTTTGTTTGTTTTGTTTTGTTTTTATTTTTTTTCCCTGTTTCTTGCTCATTTTCTTTCCTTTTCTTGCAGTATTTCCTAATTTTTTTTTTAAGGTGGAGCTCTGCTCCTGGGGTATAGGTGCTGTCCCAAGCTTCCTGTGCACCTCTGAGCATTGGTTTTGAGCACTGCACCCCGCTGTGTTTGCAGGGGTAGTTTTGCCTGCTCTGTGCAAGAAACAGCCTAGTTTCCTAGATTTTGGGGCTTCTAAACTGAGTCTGCCCCACTGATTTGTTCCTCTACTGAGTCAGGACTGAGGGTCTTAGTTGCCGATTTGCTGTTATTAAGATCTTCTCACAGGCTTTTCCCAAGAGTTGTCTGACCTAGCCTGAATACCCCTTTCACCCTAATGAGACTGACCTTTCTTTGAGTTTGTTCAGTCTATTTTGAGCTGGGGAAAGGTTTCTTTCCAGCAGCCTCTATTCAGAGTCTTGGTTTCATGTGGTTATTGAGGGAAACTGGGACAGTTGGAGGAGCTTCCAGAATTCACACCACCATCCTGGCTCCACCCTTGGGAATCCCTATCTTCTTTCACCCTAGCGGGACTTTGTGCAAGAGGATGGGACAGATGCATTAGTGTCCAACTTTTCCCACATCCCCTCCAATATTTATCATTATTTTTCCTATCATCTTATCCAATCTGAAAGGTGTGTAGTGGTACCTCAGAGTTGTCTTAATTTGAGTTTCTCTTATTAATAGCTATTTAGAACATTTTTTTCATATGACTAGAAATGGCTTTACTTTTTTTTATCTGAAAATTGTCTTCTTATATGCTTCAATCATTTATTAATAGGACAATGGGTTGTATTCTTATAACTTTGAGTCAATTCTCTATATATTTTAGAAATGAGGCCTGTATCAGAACTGTTGGATATAATTTTTTCCCAGTTTTCTGCTTCCCTACTAATTTTGGCTGCATTCTTTGTTGTTGTTGTTGTTGTTGTTGTTTTTTGTTTTTGTTTTTGTTTTTTTAAACCTTTTTTAATCTGATATAATCAAAATTATCCATTTTGAATTTTGTAATGTTCTCTGGTTCTTCTCTGGCCATAAATTCCTTCCTTCTCTATAGATCTGAGAGGTAGACTATCCATTGTTCTCCTAATCTGTTTATAGTATCACTCTTCATGTTTAAATCATGAACCCACTGGATTCTTTTTTTGTTTGTTTGTTTTAGTCCAACTGCTCTGTACAACTTCTAAATTCAAGAAGCCTCACCAATCACAGCCTCCCCAACAGTTGGGACAACAGATAAGTATTGTGAGGGTAGGACAGAACTGCTTTAAAAAAATACATATACTCAATTTAAGCCATATCATGATTACTAGAATCTGAATTCATTCATAATTAGAAAGCCCAACAGAAGAGACAGAGTTGGATTTGAGTTCAGATGAGCAGGTCTTTTACTTCTTACCTGTTTGGCTTTGATTAAATAACTTGGCTTTCTTATACCTCAGTTACCTCATTTATGAAGCAATAGGTTTGGACTAAATAATTCCTGAGCTTCCCTCCAACCCTGAATTCCTGATCCTATGATCTTTTACATTAGAGGCATGGATAGAATATCTATGTACTCAAGACTACTTGAACAGATAATTTTTGATATTTTTAGTAAGTCAGATGTAACTTTGTAACTAGAATTAGAGAGTTAATGATAGAGATTTTTCCAGGTGTGGTGAAGCAAGGAGCACAAATAGAGTAAAACAGAATAAATGACAGTTCAGTTTGAAGTTGGGGAGCAGTGGGTATTAAGAACTTGGGATTTTGTAATTTGATGCAGTCTGAGAATACGCCATGGAAAGAGTTTGTGTTGTAGCCACTTGGAAGAAGGGTATGAGGGAGTTGAAGAGGAACGAATTGAGGAAGTATTTGACTGAAAATTTGACTGAAGATTTGAGGAAAATAGTGAATGCTAAAGAAAGTGTGAAGATGGCAAGCCTGTGCTATTCACTAAGTCCTGATAGAAGCAGGGCTGTGTAACAGAATTGATATTCTCCGCACCATATCAGTCATATTGTATTGGTAACAATGCTGGGAGAAAAATAATTTGATTTTGCATATCTGATTTTCAAATGTTGGCCAAACATGAAAGTACTGATAAGCAGACTATGTACTGAAAAATGAAACAATGTTCTTGAAAAGAAAATGTAGAGAAAAAAATGAATAAAATCAGCACCATGAGTAAGTACATTAGAAATAATGATACTCAGAGGTACTGACCTAAATTTAGGATATACTAGAGCAGTTGAGAGAGGCTAGCGTCTTCACAAAACTAAATCTGAATCGATGTTTATTATTGTATTTGATCTGAATGGGGAATGAGTATAAGAATACCTTTCAGATATTGTGTGGGTAGGTGGTGTGTGAGCACCAAGTCAAAATATTCTGGCTCTGAAATATCCCTGTCACTTCCATCATAATCAGTTAATCCTAAAGCATGTTTAATAGAAGTGACCCATTCCAGGAAATTTCTTAAGGTTTTATCATACTATCAATAACAAAGACAAAAGCTAATTTTCCCAATTTGAAAATAATAAAATCATTTCTTTAACACTTCAAGATCCAGAAGTCTTGAAACTTTTCATCAAATTTTATATTAGAGGAAAGTTAGGTAGAATAATGGATAAAGAACAAGCATAGTAATTAGGAATACCTGAGGTCAAATCCTACCTCTTGCATTTAATATCTAGCCTCCCCTGAGCATGCAATTTAACCTTACTCAGTTTGTTTTGCCATTTGTAAAATAGAAATAATAGCACCTAGCTCATAAGGTTGTAAATATGATCAACTTGATCATTCTGTAGTCTTTGTCAAACTGATCCACATCATATACTATGACATTTATGGGATTCAGGAAAAGAAATTGGATCTGGGTCACTTTGTCACAATTAGCATATATCTTTCATGGACAGTAGCCTTTATTTTATTGTCAACTATATATATGGTGATAAATTCTCTGAGAAACAGCATTGAATAATGTTTGGAGTTAGTCTCAGAGTCCAGAAGACCTGGCTTCAGTTCCTTTTTCAATACATACTGAGTATATGACCAAGCCACTTAACTCTAAGTAATCCTTATTCGATGTGATATTGGAGTTGTAGTGGGTTTCAGAGCATTTAGATTAGTTTTCCAATAATCATTTCTAGACATAAGAAATTTCACTTAATGAAGTTGTGAACACCTTTCACTTCTACATTAGATTTGCTTTTCATCTGCATTCCCTTATGCTTTTATCGTTTCATAATAGCAAAAGCTTTCAGGATCATAAGATTTATGTATATAAAATTTATATAACTAGACCAATCCTTTTGACACTAACTTTTCAATAAATACAGGGGGAAATAATCTTCCACCATATAATTCTAATGCTCATTCTTATTTTCCTCTATAGTTTGCATCTGACTCATTTTCTGTTCAATAGAGCAGTTAAATTTTTATCAGACTTTTTTTCATATTATTTTTATTTTCTTTTTAAACTGAATTCCCAAAATGATAGTGTCATTGGCCCTATTAGGGGGAACAAGAAACATCAATAAAAGCAACAGAATTTTTCTTGGTCTCAGAAGTCAAATTAAGCATTGGGTTGTATTTTCAAAGATGCTCTTTAAACCTTTTAAATTCTATAATTCTTTACTTTAAAGCAATCATTAAAATAGTTTGAAATTTATACACTACTTTCTCTAGGTAAAATTGCTATTTTATTACATCAATAAGCCTTTTGATTATTGATTAAATCTATATGCAACAGTGAATCCCAAAGTCTATTTCTTCATTGGCAAACTAAACAGACAGTTCCTTGATCACACACTGATATTTTATTCATCAGATAAAAATGTAATTAAAATCCTAAGTCCAATAGCTCAAATAACCAGAAATCAAAAGTATAAAATTAAGTAAATGTGAAATTAAAGAAAATTTAGGACAGCTCTGAATCTTACAAAAAATAAAAGTGTTAGACCTAGAGTAAATATTATCAACTCTTGGTTTTGAGAACCTCCTGAGACTCTGGGAAAATATCAAGCAAATTTATAATTGTGATACCTGGTTTTATTTCATTCATTTCTTATTTCCATCTTTACCTGTCAATTTAGAAAATGTTTCTTCTTCCTCCATTGAAATCTCTTGAGGAAGAAAGGAAGCAAAGGGGGTACGGAAAGGGAGAGATGCCAGTAATATAAGAATAAAGTACAAAGATCCCTCAACAGAACTCTTCAGGAAGCCAGGAAGAGGAGAGAAACTAATGACAAATGGATGAAGACAAGTAAAAGTGTGTGTGTTTAGAACAGAATGATAATATACAGATGATTGAATGTTAGATGCCTTAAATAAGGGGGGAAAGAAGAACAAATGGACTTGTGAACTTTCAATTATCCAGTTTATCCAATTTAAATTTTATTTTCTCTTGGTCTCCAGCAACTACTATAAAAAGTCCATGGTGTGTGTGTTTGTGTATGTGTGTGTGTGTGTGTGTGTGCTTTCTGACTGCACTCTATGTTGCATCTCCCTCAAACAATTTTTTCTTTGACTCTTAAAAGTACCTAAGTGAGAGAAAGGTGTTGGCAAAACAACAAAAAAAGATTTTTTATATATACAAATTTTTTAAAAAATTGATCTGGAACAGAAGGGAGAAAAATAAAAAGTAACTCAATGAACCAAAAAAAAAGAAGAAAACAAGAAGTGAAAATCAGTATACACAAGACATCAAAGAACAGAGGAAATGAATGTGTGTGTATATATTTATGTATATGTATGCATGTATGATATAAATATATATGTATTTATATGCATGTACATCTGTGTATTATAAAAATGTGCATATGTAATATATGTATATGTCTGTCTGTATATATATATATACATACAGTCAGATACATACTTATAGATGTGTGCATGTGTATAAAAACACATACACATATTTGGGGAAACATAGTTTTGATATGTTTTCTATACCTTTTTATTTCTACGATTATGAAGTGATAATATAGTTGTCAGTATAGTCATAGCTTTAATAATATTAGCTTTAAAGAACTGTAGAATAAGACTTGGAAGGTATCTCAGAGACCAATAATAGACCCTCACTTTCAGGTGTAAAATTTGGGCAAGAAGTTAAATGGCTTCTCCCAGGCTCATAAACTGAGAGCTTGCTGGAGAGGACCTTCAAAGTATTGGATTACAACACTAGTATTTTACAAATGTGGCAATTGAGGCCCAGAAAAGTTAATTTGTCCAAAGTCACAGAGGTAATAAACACCAGAAGTCAAAATTTGAACCCTGGAGTGAGTGGTTTATATGTGGCATGGATTAATCAAAGATAACTGGCCTTGGAGACAGCAACTAGTGGGTTCAAATATCACCTTCGATGACTGATCTTTATAAGTCTCGCTCTCTTGGTAACTCTCTAAAACATGCAATGGAAAGAGATTATTGAATGGTAGTATCTTCAGTTCCATCAGAAATTGTCAAATGAAAGAAAGTTTAGATCCACAGAAAAGGAGAAATAAAAATAATTATGGTAAACACAGTAAAATATAACAGAAAATAAAGATTATGTCCAAAAAATTATGCTTTCTTTAATCTGAACTCCATAATAAAATACACAAAAAGCCTTTGAATAATAATACCTAGTGTATAATAATCACTGTAGAATCTTCTAATCAATTATTCTAATATCCTAGAATATCTGGTGTCAAAAAGTAATTTCAAAGGTTATTTTTTTCCTCTTAAACTTTTAATATCTTATCATACAATTCATTTAGGTAATGCCTGCCTCTCAGTATATTGCAGTAGACAAAGTATTAAAACTGAAATCAGAAATCTAGCTTCAAATTTTATCACAATAATGTCCTTGTAAGTCATATGAATACGGGTAAATTGCATTATCTCTCTAAGACTTTGGGCTCTAAAAAGGAGATGGTAATACTTGTATCCACTATCTAATGAAGCTATTGTGAGGAAGTATCTTGAACATCTTAAAAGCCAAGATAAATTTGAATAGTTATTCTTCAAAATTTTATTCAGTTTTATCCCTTTCTTTCCATCTCCTGCAGAAAACCAAGTAGAAGGTTTTTTTTTGTTATTTTAAGTGAAAATCATTTTGCCATTTCAAACATGATTTAAGGACAAAAACTAGTGTATGTGGGGGGGGTATGGGTGTGTGGTGTGCTGTGTGTGTGTTTTAACAAATGAGCAGGGGGATAAAATTTGAAATTGTGAAAATTAAAAAGGATATTTGTGATGTTTTAAACATATCCTATCTTATGGAGAAAGACAGTAATCTAATTCTCATGGATATGCATTTTCCTATCCTTTTTTAAACACACATATATAATACATATGGACACATAGGTACATGTGTAAGCATGACATGTTTTAAGAGCTACTACCTCAAATATAAAATATGAATTCCTTTTGTTTGTAACATACATGTGTGCATTAAATATGTAAATATATACAGAATAAATACTCTGAAAAGCATATACCTGATATATATATACATATATGTATATATATATATATAAAGTATAATGAAGAGAAACACACAGACACACAGAGAAAGTCAGAGAGACAGAGAGAAAGAGAGATTATGAAAGGAAAATGGAGTATTTATATGTATATGTGTATAAATATATATATGGTGGTGGTATGGGTATGTATATATATACATATATGTGCAGAGAAAGTTATTGTGTGTATAATACATATATATATATATATGTATACACACACATATATGTTTGTCTATAAATATATGTGGATATACATAAATGTATCCTAAACATTGCAATAACTAAGCCAATTCTTCTACAAATGTTATACCTGTTTGCTTACAATTTTTATTCTATTTCAGTTGCTTTCTTTCTTAAATTCTAGACTTAGTACCATGACAATCTTTTTTCCCCTCTCTTAAAACTTTGTTTCATTTTCAGACAGGTACTATGCCTTGTATATAACATTTGGCACTGTTTAAATTTCCACATTGGATAATCTTTCATCTATGTAAGTTCACAGAAATTATCTTAGCAAAAATGAAGTTTTGTGTTGCCCATTTATTAGGACAAAATTTCTTAAACTCTGCATGATAACCCCATATGGAGTTGAATGTGAGAGTTGGGAAAAAATTTAGCATCAGTAAAGGATATCCGAATATGCCATCAATATTTAATTCTCTTGATATGATTCTTCTTTTACTACCCCCCTCTCTTTTTCTATTTCTTCATCTATTAAGATGTTCTTTATCTGTCTTGATCTATCAATTAGCAAAAAAAAAAATAATTAAGCAACTACTATATGTCAGGAATATTGCTAAGAGTTGGGGATACAAAAAGGTAAAAGACAATGCTTGTCCCACAAAAAAATATAATGTAATGATAAAGACAACATGCAAACAAATATATACAAAATGATCAATATACAAAATAAGTAGTAAATCATTAACAGTGAAATCTGATGACAGTAAGCTTCACTAATTCTTTTTTCCCTTTTACTGTAAAACCTTTTTCTTGTCTCTTTTATGTCTCACTACCATTTTTAACACAAAGCCAAACTGCTAGAGTACAATTCACTCCCAGTATCTTCTTCGTTTCTTCCCATTTCTATCCCCATGGATCTTTAATTCTCATTTTTTTGCCTTCATGCTTATTTACCATTGCATTCAACTTTAGCTGGCTAAAGACCTCTCTGTATTATTGATTCCATCAGAAATTATCCACCACCATGAGATTCTTGCATAGTTCTGAATGCTTTTCTCCTTATTTCCCTTTCTTAAAAAGCACATTTCCAAAAAAAAAAAAAAATTGTGACGGGGGGAGTGAAGGAGTACTAATGTGATAAAACTACAAAGGAAAGGATTAGAAAAATGTAAATGCTTAATATATTTCCCTCTTTCTGGAGTATTAAAATTTTAAGAAGGGAAGTTGAAAGACATTATTTTATTTTATAAAAGATAATGAAAAGTATTTGTAATAAATGTATATATATTAGAGACATTTTCTTCAGCCTTTGAGTAGAAGTCAAAACCTGTCATGTAGATTTTGACTTTTTCTGAAAGTCTGAGCAAAATTTTTCCTTAATTACACACACACACACACACACACATAAAATCTATATAAACATTGTCTTGTAGAAATATATAAGCATATATTCATACAAATATTTACATGTGCAAATATTTTTAAATAATATGTTTATTGTATATATATAAATAACACAAGTAATAATTAATTAACTATATTAAGTTCACTCGTCATGATGCTTTCTAGAAGGTGCTAAATGTTGAGTTTTGGTACCAAAGTGGCACAGTAGGTAGAGTATCTAGGTCAGAGGCAAGAAAGCTCTTCTTTAGCTCCTTTAGCTCCTATCTGGTCTTAGACACTAACTAGCTAGAAAATCATAGGCAAGTCATTTAACTTACTTACCTCAGTTTTATCACTTGCAAAATGTTTCTGACATAGTGTTTCTGGTAGCAAAGTTTATGGGATATAGTATTTGCTAAATACATATTTATTGATAATTAATTGATCATTAAAAAAAGAAAATCAAATTGATATATGAAGAAATAGAGTAAGAGAGGGGAAAGGAGGTAAAGTAGATGGCAAATTGTTCCAGTATTTTTCCTAAGAAATCAGATCATAAAGAGTCAGACATAAATGAAAAATTATTGAATAACCTCAAAATGTTAAGGTTAAGTAGCATTATACAATGATAGATTTGTATTTGAAATAGACCTTAGAGTGGTAAGTAAGTAAATGACAGAAACAAGTGTATAAACTCAAATTTTCTTATAAGTGCAAGGCCCTTTCTACTATATTGAAGTATTTATTTATTATTATAATTATTGCTAATATTAATGTATCTTATTTAATATAGATAATTTTCAAATTGCTTAAAGTTTAATGTCATTTTCAAAAATTGTATTTCCAGCTATTAGACTTATACAACAAAAAGAGATATATCTTTTCACTAAAATTGAATCATTAATGGGATAATATAATTATATTTTATTATGTATTATATGCATCATTATATAAAAATAATAACTAAATTTATTAAAGTGATAAAAAAACTCCATGCTAACTATATTTAACATAGTCAAGTGAACTTTAAAATATATCTGCTTTGAAACTGAGATTGAATCTGCCAATGAACCATACAATGGAGATTATACGATCCTTGGACACTTCCAAAATTTTTGTCTCATAGTTAAAAGATTCTTGTGTTTTGAGATGATGCTCATTGGCCACTGAGCAGGAAGTTTTGATGGTACAGTGGAAAAGTACAAAATAATTTCCCTTTTGGTTCTCACTTCCTTCTACTCAGCTTGGAGGCAAATAATTTTCTTTCACATAACTTCTTATGGGGGGGTAGTATATGAATAGTTGCTTTTCTGACACCCAAGAGTGATTACAACTGACTTGTAACATGAACAAAGCACTGAAAGTTGTTTGACCCTGGGTTTGTGATATCTATTCCATTTTATGTTTGTTTGTTTTTCCTCAGTCACAAAACATTCATCCAGTATCAATGAATCTTGATGTGGAGTGATCTGAGCATCTAAAAGATCCAGAGGTCCTGGGAAATTTTGTTGAAGCTGACAGGGAGTAGAGGAAATACCTTCTTTAGAGAAGACAACTATCAACCACAAAATGAGGCCAAATACTGGCTTGAGTGAACAGAAGACATGGATTATGAGGGAAATTCATACTAAAATGAAATGGAATTGGTACTACTCAGCAGTTCTGCAAGCTGCTTCATATCCTGAAGAACTTTGTCTTAATCTTACAGGAAAGTATAGCAAATACACACACACACACACACACACACACACACACACATATATATATATATACATATATATGCACATATATATGTATATATGTATACTTATGTTTTGTTCCTGTGCATTTATGTGTTTATTATAGCTAGAATTTCTTTTCCCTATAATAAATAAGCATTCATCATTTATTTGATTAATATTGGAAGTTAATTCTCTTCTCCCTTTCCTTTTTCTCAGCTAAAATTTTAGGTTAAATCATACTGATATTCATGCCACTCTGAGTGGAAATGTAGGGAAAGCCTAACCCTTCTCATCAGGCCAGATTTCTACAGAATCAAACATGTTTCCTAGTATATGCCTCATCCAGAGAAGCAGGATGTCTTAAAAATTGAGAATCAGGGTGTATTGAACCATGTCTTAGAACACAGAAATAGTTTTAATTGTTAAGATATTTGTCAGGTACATATAATTGAATAAAATGTCAAAAACATATTTCTATATAAACTAAAATGTTTTTAAGCTAAATTTAAGTTGAGAATATCCATTTATCCTAAGAGTAGGAATAATCCACAAAAGTGCATCATGTACAGATATTCAGTCTATTAAATTTCTCAAACAACCATGGATGTCAATAGATAAAATAATTTTAAAATATGAAATTTGCAATCAATTATAGATTAGAATTAAAAGTAATCCAAATGACTAAACATAAAAATAATAAAAACTCACATGCTTTGTGAAATTTGTGTTTAACATCCCGGAGTGTAGATGTTGGAGATACCTGAAAGTTTAAAAAAGAGGAAGAAAATGAATTTTTACTAAATGTTTTTGATATTTACTTAGTTTGGACAAAACTGAATAATATTTTTGTTTATTTAAAATTTCTGATAATGCCAGTATTTTATACAGACTGTTTTTGTCTGGTGGATAAGGTTCTTTGAAAAGATGAAAATAAAAGACCATTTTTCTCTAAATCAGGATAATATAGCATTTCTTTCAATTACATTATTATTTAGTAGAGAGTATTTGTCATATTCCTATCCCTGCATGCATTTCTGTGTATTTCTTCTTTCTGTAAAGTTCCCACTTTGGCTTGTTTTTAGAATATGTAAGGCAGATCGGTATTTTGTCCAGTGTTGTAAATCATAATTGTTTATGCAGAAGTATAGAAATAGTGTGTATGGATGAATGGGATCTCTATGCCCTTAAACTGTTTTGTTAGTAGGGTCAAATCATCCAGATAATTATAATCTATTTTTATTCTATATGGTGTTCAGGAAGATTGTTAAATGGATATGTCTCAAGGGAAAGATTATTTTTAATACAATATAGTCTTTTGGTTCTTTGGGAAAAGGATAATTCAATTGACCATTAGTCAAATTAATTTTCACAGTTTCTCATAAACTTTTTTTCTTATGTCTTTTCTTTTTAATCAAAGAACTTTTTTTCATACTAAACTAATAAGAAAATATATCAAGGATATATTAAAATAGAATACATGTATTTAGATTGTAAGCTACCTAAACTATTTTAAAATAGATTTCATGATTCCTTTTGAATTCTATTTCTATTGAATAAGTAGGATTGAAAAATATGTCTTATTTGGCAGCTTTTTACTTGTTTCTCTGAGATACATGTGTTAGTTGATGAATGGCAATGAAAAGGTTATAAGGAGATGAATTAATTAAAAAACAATGAGCTCCCCTTATGGTTTATTGGAGAAAAGTCACATTGAACTGATATTTCATAAGTCCATGGCAATCAAAATGATTTAAAACTGAATATGATTTTTCCTATGAAAATAAAGAATAAGAAAAATTTTTATAAAAGTTTAATATGTTTACATTAAATAATATATTTGTAACTATCAAATCATTATATCTAAATAGTTTGAGTATAGGAAATCTGAAACCATGGTTGCAGATTCTGACATTTATTTCAAACTTTTTCTTAAAAAATATGAATGATTTCACTAAAAATGTTTCCTTTCTAGGTCACCAATAAATAGCAATCAGGAATTTGCATGAAGCCAAGATGGTAGAGTGAAATTAGGAATTTTCTTGAGCTCTCCCAGTTTCCCTCAAAAACCACATGAAACCAGGACTATGAAAAGATTATGATAAAATGAAACCATTCTCCAGTGCAAAAAAGATTGGAAAAACTTCAAGAAAGATCATTGTTATAGTGGTAAAAGGTTAAGCCCAGCTCAGACAGAATCTTGGAGACCCAGTGATAGGTTCTTAATCACAGTAGATCAACAACTGAGATGCCTTGTCCTGACCAAAACAGTAGGGTAGTTCCCAGTCCAAGGTCAGAAAGCAAATTCTGAGAAACCAAGCTGTTTACTGGAAAGAGCAGATAAAGCTACCCCCTGCAAACACATGGAGCATCTGAGCTCAAAGTCAAAACTCAGAGCTGCACAGGAAGTTTGGGAAAGTGCTTCCTTTACCCCAGGAATGAGGCTTGCACATAAAAATAAAATAAATAGAAAATACCAATTGGTCTCAATCCCAAAGAGGTACCTTGGAAGTCTCCACAAAAGAATTTTAAAGGCAAATGAGAGTGGTAGGAAAAAAATGAGAAAAGACATGAGAGGTATGCAAGAGAGGGTCAAGAGCTCGAAATAGTATTTTACTTCTTTGGAGATTCATCACCTCCCCTAAAAGAAGACACTCAAATGGGTTGGGTAATTAAATTTGGGTTGTAACTTCTGGTCATTTGCCTTCCAGAATATGGTATTCCAGGCCATTTGACTGAGCCTTTACTGTAGAAGCTTCCAGGCCCTGAGTAATTCTGATGTTACTCCTTGATATTTGAATTATTTTTGTCTGCCAGATTTTTTCCTTGAGATTTTAGTTCTGGAGTTTTGCAACAATGTTCTTTGGATGTTTTCCTTGTGGGATCTCTTAGCAAAGATGATTAATGGATTGTTTCAATTAGTATTTCCCCCTTTGTTTCTAGAATACTGGGGTAGTTTTCCTTGATGATTTTTTGAAGAATGCTATCCAGGTTATTTTTTTTTTTGATCATGGCCTTCAGGTAGACTAATAATTTTTAAATTATCTCTTCTGTATCTATTTTCCAGGTTGGCTGTTTTTCCAATGAGGTATTTTCCATTTTTTCTTTCTTTCTTTTTTTTGTTTGACTGATTCTTGATTTTGCATTGAGCCATTAGTTTACATTTGCCCTGTTCTAGTTTTGAATGTGTGATTTTTCTACAATTAGCTTTTGTATCTCTTTTTCCATTTTTAATGCTACTTTTTGAAGGTGTTTCTTCAGTGAAATTTTTTTGGCATTTGTCCACTTCTATTTTTAACTAATCACAAGGAACAATGTCATCTTTTAGGGTAGGTAATGGATCTCCAATAAAGTAAAAGACTTTCTATCATTTATATTGAAAAAAGCACTAAACAAAAAATTTAATCTTCAAACACAAGATCACAAGATTCAAGAGAAGCATAGAAAAGTAAATGGGAAAATATATATATATATATATTTTATTTAAGGGTCAAACTGTTTTTGTGCCTAAGATGAAGAAATGATATCTCTAAATCTTGAGAACTGTGTCTGTTATTTGGGCAGTTAGTGGGGGCATCACATGGATGAACAAACACAAGATCACATAAAGAGGCACAAAAGACGTATCATCAGTTTGGGCTCAAAAAAAGGATAAGTTAATTATTCAGTTAGATATAAAAATGTATTTATCCCTATTTAAAAAAAACTAGTAGGAGAAAGAGGAAACACAAGGGAGGGTATAGATAGAAGAGAGGCCAAAAAATATTGAAAAAAAAAGATAAGAGAAAGGGGGTTGTTAGAAGATAAAGTAGTGGGTAGGTTGAATTAAAAAACAACACTACTAAGAGAAGGGGATAGTGTGATAGAAGATAGGGTAGTGGGTGGGTGAGTAAAAACACAATACTAAAACAAAAGGTGGAAAGGGAGAACAAAAGTAAATAGAGGAGAAAAAAATAAAATAGAGGGAAATATGAGCTGGTAATCATAAATGTGAATGTGAATGGGATGAATTCTCACATAAAATGGAAGATCATAGCAAAGTGGAGTAAAAAAATAGATTCCTAAAATATGTTGTTTACAAGAACCATATTTGACACAAAGAGAGACTCAAAGAGAGTAATTAAAAGGCTATAATTTATTATAAAATTATTATATTTTTTATTTTATCATATTATTTTAGGTCTCTAAGTAGCTATGTGAATAAAATAGAGAAAGAGGAGATCAATGAATGAGGCATGCAATTAAAAAAGCAAAATATAAAAAAAAAAAACAGTTAAATACCAAGTTAGAAATTCTGAAACTTAAAGGAGAGATTAATAAAAATGAAATTGGGAAAACTATTGAACTAATTAATTAAATCAAGAGGATTTTAGGGAAAAATGAACAATATAGATAAACCTTTGGTTAATTTGTTTTCTTATCTTAGTGTTCTAGGTCACCCTCCATTCCCTGTCTTAGTATTTTACTTCACCCTCTGTTCCATGTCTTAGTGTCTAGGTCACACCCCGTTTCCTGTCTTATTGTGCTATGCTGCCCTCTGTTCTCTGACTATGTGTTCTAGGTCATCTTGCCCCTGTGTTCTAGATCACCCTCAATTCTTTGTGCTGGACTCAAAGTTTCCTTTAGTGTTCTAGTTTGTATTCCCTTCTGTGCCTCTTTGTTCCAGGTCACACTCTATTCAGACATGCATAAACTTCTGGGGGTTAGACATGGTATGGCTGAATTATTCATGTTTCCTGGGAAACTTCTTTGAAATAGGAATACTTCTCTGTGTCTTTCTTGATGTGCTAACCTAAAGGAAGCTACCCACAGGAACAATATGTGGTGCCCACCTTCCCCTTTGGTTTCACAGGTTGGCTAGCTCTACTCTAAGCATCTTTCTTGTGAATATTCTAAGATAGATTAGTGTGTGAGAATAAGGCCTTTCAGGGATAACCCAAATCCATATCTAATAAGATGATGATTGCCTTAGATCCTTCTCATTCTCCCTTAGACACTTGAGAGCAAGAACATAATAGTGCTGGTTTTAATAACCCTGAAAAGAAGAATAACTTCCAAATGTGCAGAGAGTTATGAAAGGAAGGCCAAAAATTTTAGATAGATTTTTCTAGATTGAGGGGGCATCATGCCCTTAACCCCCATGATGAGAAAAGAGAACTGAATTTCCTGCTGTCACATATCTTTTAATGGTAGGAATACCAGGTATTGAGATATATAAATGATTAAGTTTTCTCCACGTTTTCAAACCTTGGAGTCTAGGGAAGGGACACCCAGAGAAAAATGGTATTTTTCAATAAATGGAGACACCAGCAATTGCAAAGGTAGGGGAAGAAAAAAAAAACTGGGGTTATTTATTTTTCTTCTTTGGCCAATCATTATTAATATTTTTGGTTATGAATCTCTGAAACATATTACATTTGAGATAATTGCATAAAAAATCACTGGTTCTCTTTGTATCCATACAGCTCACCATTTCTGATATTTTCTCCTAAACATTTCGCAGTACTGTTTCTTCCCAGATCTGAAATAGTCTTTTAAAGCCTATTTTGTCCATGTGGTATTTACATTAGACTATAGAACTATTTGTGTGATTCAGTGTGATGATCTCATATAGGGGTGAGAGAAAGAAAGTCAGACCCCAACATGCTGAGTGAATGCACCATACCAGACAGTCAGCAAGGAGATCCTCTGAGTGGGGGCCAAGGGTAGGGGAATTACATCCAGGTGCAATTAAATACATAGTTTGAATCCCCATGACACAACAATTAAGGCTTATAGCAATCTAGTATTTGACAAACCCCCAAACTCCAGTTTCTGGGATAAGGATTTTCTATTTTGCAAAAATTGCTGGGAAAATTGGAAAATAATGTCAGAAATTCAGCAGTAGACCTGTATCTCACACCTCATAGCAAAACAAGCTTAAAATGGGTACATAATTTGAGTGTTAAGGGTGATACCATAAGGAAATTAGGAGAGCAAGAGAAAATTTACTTATCAGATCTTTGTAGAAAGAAGAAGTTTATTACTGAAGCACCAGAGAAAGACAAAATGGACACCTTTGATCACATTAAGTTAAAAAGATTTTGCAGAAACAAATACATCATAAACAAGAATAACAAGGAAATACAATGATGGAGAAAAAATTATATCCAGTGTTTATGATAGAGGTCCCATTTCTAAAATACATAAACAACCATGTCAAATTTATAAGAATATAAGTCATTGTGCAATTGATAAATTGCCAAAGGGTATGAACAGACAATTTTCTGATGATTACATTAAAGCCATTAATAGTCATATGAAAAAATGCTTTAAATCACTTTTAATTAGTGAAATGCAAATTAAAATAACCTCATATCTCACATCTCTAAGATGACAGAAAAAGATAATGATAAATGTTTCAGGGGATGTGGGAAAAGTGGGACACTATTGCATTGTTGATAGACTTGTGAAATAATCCAGCCATTTTTGAGAACAATTTGGAATGATGTGCAAAGGGCTATAAAACTGTGCATGTGCTTTTACCTAGAAGTGCCACTAATGGGTCTGTATCCCAAGGAAATCATAAAGGTGGAAAAAGCACCCATAGAGGTAAAAATGTTTGTAGCAACTCTTTTTTTGTTGGTGGCAAAGAATTGGAAAATGAGTAGAAGCCTATCAATTGGGGAAAGACTGACCAAGTTGTGGTGTATGCATGTAATGGATTATTATTATTTAAAAAATGATGAACAAGTTTATTTTAGAAATCCCTGAAAGATTTATATGCACTGATGCTAAGAAAACAAGGTAAACCAGAAATTGCTATACAAAGTAACAGCAAAAATGTGTGATGATCATCTATGAAAGACTTTGTTCTTCTCAATGGCTCACTGATCCAAGGTAATTTCAAAAGACTTCAGAGAAAAAATATCATCAGAATCCAGAAAATTAACCATGGAGATTGACTGTAAATCAAGACATGTTATGTTCACTTCTTTTTTCTGTTTTTTTTCTCTCCCATGGTTTTTCCCTTTTGTTCTGATTTTTCTCTTCCAACATTATTCATAAAGCAATATGATATTAAAATAAATAAATAACTAGGAAAAATATACTACCTAATGATTTCTTAATTCTTATTGAACAGGTTTGATAATCTCAAGGCAAATCCTAGATATTTTGTGTCTAAATTGGAAAATTTCCCCCTACCTACAACTTAAAACGTTAAATGCTATCAAAATAGAAAGATTGATAATTCCTCAATTATATCTGTAAAATACACACACACACACACACACACACACACACACACACACACACACACACTGCCATCACAGGAATCATTGGTTAAATAAAACAATGGACATTAAGAAATGTAGAATGTGTCATCAGTTTTAAATTATCTTTGTATTACTACTATTTTCTATCCTTCCCCATTTACCCTTTAATTCAGTTTTTAGCTATTTTTTAACTGTTGGAGAAGAATGATATAGTTGTTTTTAAAATAAAGGTGGATGAGCAAAATCCATTTTACATTGTTTTAATTGTATTTCTCAATTAGTCTTCTTCACTTCTCTCACCCAGGCTACATAAACAAAAACAACGTGTTTCATAAAATTAGAAAAAATATGATAATGAAAGGAAACAAAGAGTCCAATTTATTTATGTCATCTAATTCCAAAAATATGTTATTGTATTTGTTTATTTTAGTTATTTACAACTCTATGTGGCCTCATTAGGGATTTTCTTGACTAAGACCTGTAGAGGTTTTGTTTGTCTTTCTTCAGATCACTTTACAGATGGTTGTTAACTTGCCTAGCAAGTCACACAGTTAATAAGTGTCTAAAATCAGATTTTGAACTTATGAAAATGAGTCTTTTTGACTTCAACTTAGCATTCTGTTTATTGTGAAACCTACCTGCTCATATGTGAGAAGTATACCACACTCCCAACTTAAGTAGCTAACCTCACATCAATAGATGATGTTTAGAATTATCAAAATAAGTATGTCTTCAATCATTTAGAAAGACAGGCTCTCAGACCACTGGAAAGTTGGGGTAAAAATAGAGAATAAAACTTAACTGAAATCAACTCTATACTATTTTAGTAGTATAAATTCAGTTATGTTTTTTAAAAAGTGGGTCTTTTATGGAGGCAGCATGTACAGCAGACAGAATTCTTGAAGTGGTGTCAAAAGAACTGAATTCAAATCATGAATTTAAGATTTATTAGTTTACCTCAATTGAATTATTGAAACTCTAGGCATCAGTTTCCTCATATGAATTGAGGAAAATTGTCTAGATAAGGTTTTCTTCAAAATTTTTTCCATCAAGAATGTGTTGGATCCAGCCAAACTTACTTTAAACAATCTATTCAAATACTAAAGGTGTACATTTGCACCAAAGAAATCACCAAACACTCCATTAAAAATGCTTGATTATTTTTTCTAGTGATTGTTTATATTTAAGAAAATCTCATGATCATTTATAAAGTCTGTGTTCAGTATTACCAAAGGAGTAAGTGAAAAATCACTCTTCCTGTGAACTTTGTTGCTTTTCTATTTTGCCTTCCATATTATCCTTATATAATTCTTTTTTTTTTTTCATTTGGCAATATTACAGAGAGAGAGACAGGGAGGAAGGGGAAGAGAGTAGGAGAAAGATAGATAGGCAGAGACAGATGGGGAGCAAGGGGAGGGAAGGAGAAAGAAAGAAAGAGACAGAGAATAAATAAAACAAAACATATATTAGGTGCTTAATATGAAAAAGACACTGTATTAAGTGATGGAAATAAAGTTAATTATAAACAAGTGAAATAGTCCTGACCTCAAAAAGTTTACATTTTAATAGAGTAAAATAATACATAAAAAGCAATTGGGATGACATAATTTTGTTTGTATCTGGTAGCTAGGAAGTGCCATGGAAGCCTGGCTCTTGGAAAAATAAGGCAAAAGCTCTGAAAAGAAAGAGCAGGCTCATTCTAGTGCCTCAGTAGTCCATGCTTCCAGAAGGTTGGTAGAGCATGATTTGGATCTGATGGCAGGTCTAGCTCAAATAACATCCATTTCATAAAACATTCTCTAATTCTTCCAGGAAGAAGCGATTACTTTCCACTTTTAATTCCTATAACTTTGTACCAATCCAATGCCTGGTCTTTATCACACACAGCTTTGTACTATAATATAAGTCTCCCTATCACTTCACTTTACCAAATCATAACCTCATTAAGAACAATGTCCATGTCCAGTATGCCTTATGCCCAGCACCTAACACTGTGACATTCGCAGAAGCAGTTCAATAACTATTTGTTGACTTACAGAGCCCTGAAGAATCCTGGATCTTGGGTCATCCTTTTCCCCTCATCAGCCACTTAAAATTTTGACATTTAAACATTCTCACTGCACTTCTTCCTGATGCCTGCTTCATGTCAGTGCTTGTCACTTCATTAAAGCTGGAGTGTGTCACTTCTTTTAGCTCTGCCTGTCAACTCTGGAGATTGCTTGACATTCACAGTTGTAGGACAAGAAGTACTCTGGAAGCTGCTACCTCCAAATGAGAGAAGGATCACCTGAATCTGCTTGGACAGGAGTTTAGTCAACTGAACAGTGTACCAGAAGTTGCCTATCAAGTTATTCTCTTTTTAGAGCATGAAAGTTTTCTCCCTCTTATACTTCAGTGACTAAATATTATTTTGTCTCCAAATTATAAAGATCTATATAATAAAACAGGAAGTTTCTAGAGAGTTAATTAGCATCTTAATGAAAAAAAAAATATGTTCCCTTTAAATGCGATTTCATAGGGGCAATAGTTTTAAGCATCCTTATCAATTTTGAATGTAATGGTATCCCAGTAATGCTGATCAAAAATAGCATTGCCTTTGTAGTCTAAGCACAAGGTTCAAATCCTGCCTTTGCCAACTATTTATAATCCTTTAATATGTTTATAATAAGAACTTCATACAGGATTGCAACTGGATTTTTGATTAATTTGATAATGAGAAATCTCTTGAGCAAAATCCCTTTCATTAGTACAGATTGACAACATCTCTGTAATTTTTAACCTAAGACTTTTTTGTAAATACAGAACTGTAAGTCAAAAAACATTTAATAAGTACTCATTATATGCCAGGCATTGTGCTAAGCTCTAGGAATGCAAAGAAAGACAGATAAGCAGAAAGTCAAAAAAGAAAGAAAGAAGGAAATAAGGAAGGAAGGAAGAGAAAAGAAAGAAAGGAAGGAAGGAAGGAAGGACACAGTTACTCTATTGAAGGAGCTCTTATTTTAATGGAGGAGATAACATGGAAATAACAAGGCATTTAGAGGATAAATAGAGACTGGATGACATGGAATCTCTGAGTAAACGTGAAAATAGTGTTGAAGGATTCCTCTAGAGTTAAGATTTGACTAAGTCTTAAAAGAAGTTAGGGTACCAGAAGATGGAAAAGATTTGGGAAAGTATTGTATCCATGTGTGGAGCTAGATTCTGTAATCACTGTACTGATTCAAAAAATATACTAATGCATCTCTTTTTCACCAAGGAACCAGACAATGGAGTAGAACAACTAGCCCTGATCAGGAGGACTTCTGAAGCCTAGGCTGCTGGACATACCAGTGATCCTTTGGGAAGTAAACTTTAACTGTATTCAGAGATGCCTACCACTATTGAAAGTAGTTTTGACCCACTCACAGAAAGAGTAAACATATTGCATTCTATCCAAAAAACAACAAATTAATTATTTTATGAGTTATCTACAGAGCAGCAAACATCCTGTTTTCTGATTTATCATGTTTGCAGATATATTCTCCGTAGACTCTTACTTTCTGTCTTAGTTTCTAATTTGTGTTTCTCCCTTGACTCCATTTAGCCATAAAAACCCCAAATCGGTGTAAATAAATATTAGGTTTTGTGGAGAGAGAGATTAAAAAGTCAGTAATGACCAAATTAAAAAACCTGAGTGATTGGAAGAATGTGGTATTTTGGCAAAAACAGAGAAGATAGGAAGAAGTAGAGACTTACAGCAAAAGATACTTTGGTTTTGGCCTCATTAAGTTGGAAATTACTATGGATCATTTAGCAGAAAATAACAAACTACCAGTAATTATCTAGAAAAGGTATTGCTTAAGCCATTGGTGAAAAAAAAAAGTAGTAGAAATGCATTCCTTAAGATAGAATATTAACTTAAGAAAATCCCAAATTGAAATTGTATTTTATTTGTACTTATTTTGTTAAACATTTTTTAATTGCATTTTATTCTGGCTCCAGCCACAATGGGGAGTTTTTGACTTCTCTAGAGTGATGAGTTTGACACTTCTGGAACAATTAAGTATTTTTGCCGTAGATAAGCAAAAACAATACAAAAAAAAAAAACAGGAAAGACCAGGAAATGATAGAATCAAATATTTGAAGAACTATCAGCAGGGCAAAACCAAGATGGAGGAAAGTAGGCAGGTCTTTATCTGAGCTTTTTCTGGCATCCCTCACATCAACACCAGATGAACTGATTTTCAAGCGACAGAGCATAAAAACATTTGGAGGGCAACAAAATTCTACCAGAAAATATTTTGGAGAAACTTCAGTAAAGGTGTGTTTCATTCAGCCAGTAGATGGGGGAGGTGGTCAAGTTTGGTTCAGTGGCAGGGACCCAAGATGGTATGGTATTTCGACAATGGGTGAATTTACTGGAAGGCTCTTAGCCAAAATACAGCAGCGCTAGCTACTCTGTCTTGGTTCAGAAGCTAGTGGATCAGCAGAATAGCTGTGAGACCTTCAACACAACCACAAAAGGCAAATAGTAAGCCTCTGAATCCCAGAATAATCTGGGACATGGACACACCCACCCAGCATGGGAAGGAAATGGGCATCATTGTCCCCAGGACAGCATGAAATTATTGTCAATTTTACAAACTTCCTACACCAAGAGATGGTAGAAGTATTCTTCCATTGTCAAAAGTTCAACTTTTGATGAAGAGAAAGCTATGATATGTTAACCTCATTTACATAATTAAATTCAGGTTTTCATAACTCTAGTGTTAGCACTGATATTTACTGTACTGCCTAACTTCCCATCCATTGTTATCATTGCCTCAGTTCTGTCCTATTCTTCATGACCCCATTGTTTTTCTTGGGAGAGATGTTGGGGTGATCTGTCATTTTCTTCTCTCTCATTTTTACACATGAGGAACTAAGAAAAACAGAATTAATTTACTTGTCCAGGGTTGAACAGCTAATAAGTGTCTGAGGCTACATTTAATATCAGAAATAAATCATCTGTTTATTACCTATCTGTCTACCTAGCCATTATTTATTTATCCAAATGCATACATAAATTGACACCCTTACATATACATAAATACATGTATTTATATGTGTGTATGTATGTATATATAATATGTATACATGATATGTACATATACATATAAACATATACACACATGCAATTATATTCATGTGTATGGTGCAAGTATATAAAATTTCAGTAATAAATGTGAAATTAATGAAATTGTTTTATTTCTAATATAGTTGCTTTTCTTTCTATTTTAAATATGTTTTATTTTAGAAAACTAATTATGAATTTTTCTAATTTCTAAATTTTCTAATACCATAATTTAGAATTTGGAAGAGTAGACATCAAATACTTTTTTGTGTATTGCATATATTCATTCCCAAACACCTACTCATGTTAATCATTAAAATGTTTTTTTAACTGAATATTTGCATTCCAAAAATTTGAAAGGATGGATATTCTTTTTCCAAATGAAAATCTCACTCTTTCCCCATGTATTAAAAGACAGTATTCATTGAGCTCTGTAGTTGAAAATTTCACTGGTTGCTGGATGGATTTCTGGTGATAAGACTTTGCCTTTAGCTAGATTGGTGATAAGACTTTGCACCCAGCTGAGTGTTGACAGATGCATAGCCTGTAACTGAGCCTACACTTAAAGCTTTACTAGCTTGGTAGATCTTCCAGATTTTGTACCACATCTGATATAACCTTTCTGACCCCTTAGTCATCTTGATGCTATGATAAAGCATCAGAGTTAGACTTGAGTGGATGTTGGATTAATCTTACAAGGGAACAAATGTTATGCAATCTAAAAGAGCTAAACTATCAGTTAGATCATTTACTTTATTTTTATTTGTTATTTTTTTCCTATTGATAAGTATTTGAAGTTACCTATAATTTACTGCAAACATACATAATTGAACATTCTATATTGGGGAATATGGTGGTGAATATGCATATTGTATATATGCATGTAGTTATGTGTGTATATGTATCAAAAACATTTATTTAATCATATTTAATTAACTGGTGGTCTTGACATATACTTGTCTTTGTTTTAAATTCAACACACTATCAATGCTGCCACTACTGGACAAATGAATTAATGAAAATACAAAGATATATTCATGAAATAGCCACCATTTATGTCAATTTGTTGTTGTTGGTTGTTGTTTCTTTTACTGGGTGATTTGATCCTAGAAGCCTGGGGAAAATTATGTATAATCTGTTGAAAATTTCCTATTATCATCAAATTGATTGGTTAAACACAAAGTTTAAATTTATAAAAGAAGAAAAGTTTATATGGAAATATATTAGTAGCTTTCTGATGTCATCAGTGCCATCAAAATGGGTACCCCAGACAGTGAAAAGGTTCCAGCTCAAACATTCTCTCTCAATCTATGTACTTCTTTCTGGTTCCTATTTTCTTGTTCAAGTTCTATCTAATATGTTGAATGTCTTGTAAACTTTTTTTCTTTGAAGAGCGGGGCAACACTGGGGCTGACCTAACATATCTTTCCTTTACTGTACCTGATTTGATCTACTTTTTTTTTTCAATCACATATTTCATTGATGGTATCCTTTACCCACTGGGTTGTGATAGAAGGCCATATATTCTGGAAAGCATTTCTATCACACTGGAAAAACTTTGCTCGATTTTTGAGACTAGGTCGGTAAAATAACTGGGTTTGACTAAATGGTTTTTGAATTCCTTTCCAGTTCAGTAGTTGTTTTTCAATGAAAAGCATAAAGGGGCTCATAATCAGTGGACTGTCCTTTAGGTGATGTCTTTTTTTTAATCTTTGCATTGCATAAATTTAGGGAAAATACAAATTGGTCTTTAGCTCTATTCCACCTCTATTTTTAAAATGATAGCTTTTTTTTTTTTCAAAATACATGCAATGATACTTTTCAGCATTCACCTTTGCAAAACTCTGTGATGAAAATTTGTTCTTCCTCTCTCCCTTCTCCCCTTCCCTTAGACAGCAAGTAATGCAATATAGGTTAAGCATCTGAAATTCTTCTAAACATATTTCAACATTTATCATTGAAAAAAGGAAGGAAGGAGGGAAGGAAGGAGGGAAGGAAGGAAGGAAAGAAGCAAGGAAGGAAGGAAGGAAGGAAGGAAGGAAGGAAGGAAGGAAGGAAGAAAAAAGAAAAGAAAGAAGGGGAGAGAAAGGGAGAGAAGGAAGAAGGGAGGGAAAGAAGAGAGGGAGGGAAGGAAGGGAGGAAGGTAAAGAGGGGGGGAAAAGAAGGGAGAGAGGGAGGAAGAGAGGGAGGGAAGTAGGGAGGAAGGGAAAAAGAAAGGAAGGAAGGAGGAAATTGTTGAAGAAAATTTATCTGAAAAGTGTTGAAGAAAATTTTAAATGATATTAGTAATATAACAATAATTAGAAGAATTGTTGGGAGACTAAAATAAAAATCATAAAATGCAGAAAGTAAAAATAAGGCATCATCAGATATCACTTTCTTTTTTTAAAAGTCTGTACCCCATAATTATAACTTGATCTATTTAATTTTAACTACCATAGATTAGAAACAGACACAAGAAATACAATATCTGCTGTAAAAATAATAATAGTAATAAGAGTAATAAGGTTCATGTTTGAAGTTAGATGCATAAAAGAGAAACACATATGAAATAAAATAAGAAGCTAATAAAATAAACATCACAGTCTATAATTTTTGTACTAGGGAATTTAAAAGAAATAAAACATCATAGAAACTACAGTTTTATGATTTGCTAAGCTGGGCCAGAGACCTGCTGAGTGCACCAATGAAACACAAATCAGTTTGTGATGTCAGGTTTCGGGAGAAGTGCTAATAAATTGACATAGATTCAACAGATTTCTCTCTGAATTGTGGGGAGATCTAAGAACCTTGCTTTAGGAAGTTTCCCTGAAGATTTCTTATATATGATGATTTGGAGAAGAGGCAATGTAGTGGGATATTTTAAAGGTTTTAATGGGGGATAAAAGAATAACCTTGTTTCATTTGGTCCCATAGGGCAAATGTAGCAATAATGAAAAGATTTTTAAAAGGCTGAGAACATCATGTTTAGAGTTCTATAAGTCTGAAACAGAAGTTAGTTTTCTGTTATGGAAATGCTTCAAAAAGTTTCTGTTTGACCACTAGCAAGAGACATTATAAGAGGAATTTTTGGTCAGGTACATGCAAGTTGGACTAAATGGACTCTAAGGCCTGTATTCATGTTGAGGTTTTATGACTTGGTAACTAAAACTTTGTCGCATCACTGATAGTCATAAGAATATTCAAAGTTGCCATTCCAATTGTGTTTGACTCTTCATGATCCCATTTGGGATTTTCTTGGCAGAGATACTGGTGTGGTTTGCCTTTTTTTTTTTTAATACAATTCAGCAGCAAAAAATTAAGATGGATTTTTGTTATCAAAAAGTTATATACAGCCAAATGGGAATTTGCTAAAATAGGAAATGCTATGAAATAGTGTCATCATATGTATTTCCACAGCATATTTCTTTGGAGCTGAAATCAATTACCATATTTTACATAATTGTAAATTTAGATATATTGGATTCAAATATGTAAGAACACTCAAGATATTCTTCATTCACATTAATCAGGATCAATTTGACTCTCTATCCATGCCATGCTGCCTGGATTCTAACTGCATCAGATATTCTGGTTAACAAACTGATCTCAGTAAATAAACATCAAGATTATAATAAACTCAATGGTATTAATATGTTATTGGAGGCTGGAAAGAATGTTGGTTCATTCCCAGCCAGTTCTTGTCCTATAGTAAAATGAAAGCAAAGTGTTTTAGGTAAATTCACTGCTATCATGACTATTTATCATAAGAATATTTCAAATATGTTGAGTAAATGTCATTTAATCACAATATAATTTTTTTTAATTTTCCGAACATAAATTTTAATCATTTACAGGAAACTGCCAATTGTACTACTTTTATTACTGGTTGGCATGCTAAGCTGTTGATTTTTTCCCTTTTGTTTCCT
The DNA here is from genome assembly GCA_023553655.1 of Myrmecobius fasciatus. Lineage (NCBI taxonomy): Eukaryota > Metazoa > Chordata > Mammalia > Dasyuromorphia > Myrmecobiidae > Myrmecobius > Myrmecobius fasciatus. The sequence goes on along the minus strand of JAJPUD010007588.1, from coordinate 58,166 downwards.
ATAAATATATGAATTTTTTATTGCAAAATTAAGGTATTTTTATGTCTACTTAATCAAATCCAATGAATAGGTTATTCCCAGTAAACATATACTGAAGTAATGGATGCTGAGTAGAATATAAACTATATAGTTCCTAGGGAAAACGTTTCATGGAAGAACATGAACAATACAATAAGTGGTGTAAATAAAGCTTTATCTTTACTTTTACAAGAAAAATTATATTTAAAATTTAATTTTCTTCCATTGTTATATGTGGTTTTTGCCTCTGTAGAATGTGAAATATATAAAAATGTTATGAAAAATTGATTTTTATAAATTACAAATTTGTGAATTAATAGTGTATAACCAAAAAGGGAAACAAAATATTATATATAGTTCACAGTACCCTATTAAATTGAATATTGCTAATTCTTATACCTTTCTCTCAATTTTCCTAATAACTTTTGCTTTCTATCGCTAGAATATATTATATATTCCAATAATCTCATATCATATATTTCAATAATCACAAAATGCTTAATTTTGGATGGAGTATATGGAAGAAAGAAATGATTGTTCACAGCATATTGATATTTTTGCCATGTGGCCTTTAATTCCAGGCAGAACACCTGGAAGATTTTTTGAAAGCAAGTAGGAGAGTCCTGTAAAATATTGCCAAAATTTGACAAAATGGAACACAGTCTTGGTTTTTGTTTTGTTTTTTTTGTTTTGTTTTTTTATTTGCAAAACATATGTATGGGTAATTCTTCAACATTAACCCTTACAAAGCTTTCTGTCACAAACTTTTCCTCCCTACTCCCCTTCTCTCCCCTAGATGGCAGGATATCTACTACATGTTAATTATGTTAAAATACTTGACAAATCAAATATATGTATACATATTTCCACACATCATTGTTGTGCAAGAAAAATCATATCAACAAGAAAGAAAAATCAGATAAAGGAACAACAATGCAAGCAAACATCAATCAAGAGCATGAAAATGTTATGTTGGGAACACAGTCTTGTTAAATTGTAATTCTAAAGTTGAAGATCCAAACATATTGGGAATCTCTTTATTTTTTCTAAAACATTTACATGCATCCAAGATTTCTTAAATATCAACTACTTCATATTATCATCCATTTATTGGAGAAAGCAAAGGAATAATAAGAGTTTCATGCATTTTAACAGAGCCTTATTAATTCATGTGGACAGGGCAACTATGTTTAGAGTTTGTTTTTTTTTAATGTTTTTTGAGTTGTTTTTCATTCTGAATCTACAATTGTCATTCTTTACAGATTGCAAATGTCCTTAACCTTTATGACAACTTGAGAATTCGAGGGAGCCCTACAGATCATCTATTCCAATAACCTTTGAAATTGATGTTTTTAATAAACTTGGAATACAGTCACTTTGCATGAAATAAGGATAATTAGGCCCTGTAATAAATCCTTAGGGATTTTTCTGTGAATGATGAGCATGAGTATAAAAACTGAAACTTTGCCTCAAATACTTTCTTTGATAAATGATATACATTTTCATCACTGCATAATTCTTGTGTTTCTGAATAGGAGAGATTTTCAGATAGATATATTGATTTTATGTGATGAAAAAAATTTAGTGATAATAATGTCTGATGAGGTCTCAATGGGGCAAACCAATAATGACCACAAATCACTTTAAATTATTGGTTAGTGCAGTTATCATCCTCTTTGAATTTTATCAAAAAGCTTTTTCTTCATATTATGTCTAAAGTACTGCATTAGTAGTATAAATGAAGGTAGCCCTATGAATTAGTCATGTGTTGAGGAGTACATTATGAGTTGTATATGAAGGGAGAAGAAATCACATAAAATAGGAAAAGAAGATTTCTTTGGAAAGTTTATGTTGGTGATGAGTGACTATGACATCAGATAAGGGAGTAAAGGCTTCTATTATGTCTGCATTATGATTCTCTGCCTTCATAAATGTTCACAATATGTGGAAGCTCTAATTACTTTTGAAATTAACTGTTTTGAGCTTATGCTCAAAGGGCTATCAAATTTGGCATGTCTTTTGATTGAAGAGTTTCTCTACTGGATCATATCCTGAACAATTAATAGAAAAGGGGGAAAGGGCCTACATGTGCAAACATGATTGCAGCAGCCCTTTTTGTGGTGGCAAGGAATGCTGATTAGCTGAGGAATATGAATGTAATAGAATATTATTGTTCTATATGAAATAATGAACAAGTTAATCTCATAAAAGTTTGGAAACAAATAGACCAATGATTAGTGAGGAGAAGCAGGAGAACAGTGTACATAACAACAACAGGATTATGTGATGAGCAATTGTTTTCATAATTGTCTCTTTTCAACAATGAGGTTACTCAAGGCAATTCTGATAGACTTTTGGTGGAAAAAGCCATCTCCATTCAGAGAGGATTATGGAGAATGAATGCAGATCAAAGCATAGTATTTTAACCTTTTTTGCTGTTTGCTTGTTTTTGTTTTTCATTTCTTGTGCTTTGTTCCCTTTTGATCTGATTTATATTTATTTGTTTGTTGTTTTGAGCAGTATGATGAATATGGAAATATTTTTGGAAGAATGCACATGATTAACCTTTTTGGGATTACTTGCTGTCTTGGAGGAGAGGGAGGAAAAAATTGGAACACTAGGTTTTGCAAAGGTCAATGTTAAAAACTATTTTTGCATTTATTTGAGCAAATAAAATACTATTAAAATGAAAAAAAAATCTTGCTTAAATCCCTTAAACACTCTGGATCCCATTTGTTTTATCTATATAAAAAAAGAGTTAGTCAAGATGAACTCTAAGATGTCTTTCAGTTCTACACTACCATAGCTCCAAGACCACAAAATTCTCTGATTCAGAAGAACTCTTCATCATTGTATCCAGTTGAAGTAAAAGATAGCAACATAATAATTGATTGAGTCAGATTAATTTTAGTGGAAGGGTGTGGAGAAAGAAAAAAAACATTTTATGTTTCTACATTGGAGGTACATCAAAAATCAGGAAAATTGTGAATTGAGATTAAATGTGAAAAATGGAGGCTGTTCCAAGAAAAAATGCTTTAAAAGCTAAACTGAAGTTATGAGACAGTAGGACATAAAGATTATAACTAGGAGTTAAAAATATCTGATCTCAAGTCATTCCTATGCTACATGTTAGCTGTGTGATTTTGGATACAGGTCTGAGTATTTCATCATAAAAATATTTTCCTAAATGTATTTGTGACTAGATACACAAATACACATAAACTCTCAAAGCATAAACGTTAGATGAAGTGGAATCTGTAAGTAAGCAAATGTTGATATAAGCAAATTCTATTTTCAAATATCTTTTAAAAATTTTAAGAATTCCTATTACATGAAAACTATTTGATTTTGTTGAAAGTTTGTAATTCAAATGTATATTGCTAACATTGCTTTTGTTGTAATACATTATGTCCTGGAATCATGTGGATTTGATTGTCTCTAGCTCTCATAAGATTGCTGAAAAGTTAAACCACACACAAGTTTAAAATATTTTTAAATATAATATTTATGTAAAAGAAAATTCAGAAGATTTTTAAAAAAATATCCTATAGAATGAGAGAGTTTTCTTGTATAAAGGGCATGGTGAAATTTTTATGTCATTCCTTTATTAAATCAAATCTGATTGGAAGTAGACATGTTGTACTTAAGGCAGAGGTCATATTACTTGAATATTTTCCCCAGGATTGTTGAAAATGAGTATGAAGAAATGTTTGCTTCAAAAAAAGGCAAGATTTCCATTTTGAGAATTTTTCAGAATGCAAATTGAAGTTGTTGCATAAAATAATGGCTAGGATTTGATTTGGGTAAATCTATACATAGAATTAGATGTTAAGGTCATAAATCATTCCAGAAATCTGGAATCTCTATTTCATTCTTGTCCTCTAGAGAACTCACTATTTATACTATTTCAGCAGAGGAAGACACAATTGCATTTCAATGTTGCATCAAATTGTTAGTTTTTTGTGTTGTTTTTTAAATTCATTCATTAATTTATTTGTTTGTTTTTTCTCTAAGCCAAGATGTTCCACTAATGCATGAGGGTTTGTTTTCTCTTAGGTAGAAATGCCATTTCAAACTCACAAAATAACAACATGTGAAAACATCTCAATTCTAAGTATCATCATGAGCTTCAATTTTATTATGCAGAATTATAGACTCCTTAAAAGGGAGTGATGCCGACACTCTGCTTCCTCCTTACCAAATTGTCTTACTTTTTAATTCTAAGACTTCTTTGAACCCTATTTCAATTCACTTTCCTGTTTTTTTTTTTCCTCTCAATTACCAACATTCTCTTTTCATAATCAGATGCCCACTTAGATCGAGAGGCAGTGTAGTATAAAACAGACCTGAGAGAGGATCATCTAGGGAGTCAGTAAAATCTGGGTTCACCAGTTCCTTCTGTCATATTTTACCTGTTCTTACAGGTTACTCAACCTCCAGATCAATTGCTGATTTACATTAAAAGACAAAGTTTCCTTACCAAGAGTTTTCTAAACTAATGAAATGTCAAATTCACAACACTCAATTCTCTCTCCTTTCAGAGTTTGGAAATTGAAATATTAGGCTGAATTATACCTCTTTTGCTAATTTTTTTAATAACTGTATTCATGATCTTGGAGATCAATAAACCACATTTCCCTTTATGTTTTATTCTTTGCTCTTAACAAAACACAAACTAAACAAGCAAGTAGAAGTCAGACATGATACAACAACAACAACAACAATACAACAATATTTTGTGTTTACAATGTTCCAGGCATGGAGATATAACAGCAATAACAATTAAATCCTTGACTTCAAGATAATTTTTTTTACCCTATAGGTTATTTTATAGAAAATATAAAATAGACTATTTTGATAGTCTATTTTATAAGTAGCAGAAACAAATATTTACATTTGAAGCAAACCAAATCATTGAAAGTAAAAACAATTTTATAATATTTAATGATTGTTTAACATATTAGATTGTTTGCTTTGTTGGGGAGGAATTTGAGGGGGAGGGAGAAAAAATTGGAATGCAAGGTTTAGCAAAGATGAATGTTGTAAATGATATTGGCTTGGATTTGTAAAAATAAATGTTATCAAAATTCTAAAAAAATGAAAAAAATTACATAGAATTTATTTTATCCTCTCAATAACTAAGTTAAATAGATATGGGAATTTTTACTGTCTCCACTTTACTGAGGAGAAAACTGAGCAGAATACAGAACAGGAAGGATTTCCCAATCTCTCTTAATTATTTCCTATTTTTCCTATCTCTACTTGTCTGTACCTATTTTTGGTTTGCATGATGTCTCCTACATTAGATTTTGAATTTCTCTCTCTCCCTCTCTCCCTTCCTCACTCTCTCCTTCACTGCCTCCCTCACTCTGTCTCTGTCTCTGTTTGCTTGTCTCTGTCTCTCTCTCTCTCTGTCTCTCTTCTCAACACTTAGAAATGCCTGACATATAACATCATCATATAAATATTTTTTGAGTGACTGAAACAGTGAATCATGAATGCAAGCCCTAATAATTTCTAATTACAAGGTATGCTTTTTTCCTCTTGAGTACAAAGTTCTTCTTCTAGGGAATCATATAGTGTCGCAGAATGAAATGATGAAATGAATTAATTCAATTTAACAAGTATCTTATTAGGATCTTTTATGGGCAAGACATAATGGTCAATCAAATTACAAAAATAAAATACCCTTTCACTCTAGGAGCTTAGTATTATAAATTTGGAACCCAAATCAACCTACAAGGTCTTTTAATCAAGTATTTATACTTTATAAATGAGGAAATTGAAGGATGGAGAAGTAAAATTAATTGTTCAAGATCACAAACATTGAGTGACAGAATGTACATTTGTTTATAATTCCTCTAAGTTATGAATTTCTCATGATCCAACACCATTTTGATTAAAATTCTCCTCCATCCCCATTCAATTGAAGCTGATGGGTTGTTATATAGTTGTGGTCACAATATTCCAAGAATAAAATGGCTGGGAAGGTGAAGTAAAGATAGAAGGTCAGAAGTAGTAGCAACAATTTTAGGAGGATAGATTTTAGCCAGTCTATCCAAAAAAAAGAGTAATGATTATAATCATTATTGCCTAGGGATTCTGAGATGAAAGGCACAATCTAATAAACACCAAGTTATCACAGAAGGAAGTTTATGAAAAGCAAAGTAAAAATTTATACTTGATGGCATAAAGACCATTATTGACAAATAAAGAACTACATTATACTGTCAGTAATTCATCATACTTTTACAGTGAGAAAGCACTAATCACACTTTTGGTAGGAAAAAAAAATCTACCACTAACCTTCAAGCTTACAGTAATTGAAATGAGAAAAATTCCCTAACTTTAAACATAAAGTAATGATAATTTTGAAGGAATAGAAATGTAATAAGGGGGAGGGGATTAGAAAATAATAATAAAAATACCAATTAATTTGTCCTTTTCATAAGAAAGATTCTGGAAAAATGTATTTTTAGAAAATTATAGATTAAACAACTGCTAATTTATAGGAACTACCATTCTACTCAAACAGGGAATACTTGCTATTGTGAATGTGTACAAAATTAATGTAAATTGAAAAGGTTTAATCACACTGGGGAAAAATAAGGGAACAACAACACATTCACTAGCTTCAGTGGATTCAGATCTACAGATTACTGATGTGAATTTTTACCACATCAACAAGAAATGAAAGCTAACTTACTTCTTGCCATAGATAGGCAGTTGTAGAATCTGAATATCAGACAATAAAAATCACATTGTCTGAATAAGGTTACTATCTCCAGAATTTGTTGGGATTGTAATATTGTCTCTTTATGTCTCATGGTGTGGGGTATTGGTACTACGACGTCCTGAAAAGACATAGTATCATTTTTTTTCAAGAATGTATCTTGGCTATAGTAGATAACTTTCAACAGATTAATAAAAGGGCTGGTACTATTTTTCTATTCTCAGAGATGGGCACAACAATGTTCTGGAAAGGTTTCTGGGTCAGTCTTCTCTGAATAGAGGTATATGTAGTTCTAGGGGTACCTAAGATAAAGGAATTACAGTTCAAGGAGAAAGTTAAAACAGTTTTATATTTACTTTAATTTAAACTAATTAGAAAGAACTTAATTCATACTCACCTTCCATTAATATTCTGTATAATATATTTAGCATGGATGTAGCAGGTTTTGTTTGGTTATGATTATTGAGTTTGATTATTACTCTACAATGCTTACCCTAAATTGATAAATAAGTATTTTTGGAGCACCCACTGTATTCTGTGCACTGTACTAAATACAGAAAAAAAAAAATCAAGATGCACTCCTTGATCTCTAGATGCTTAAGGCCAATAGAAAAGACAATATGCAACAAGACCTATGCAAGAAAAACTGGAGATAATCTACTAATTAAAGTCATTTCAATTAAGTAAAATAGGGGAAGGCTTCTTGTAGGGGGCAGGATTTTAGCTGCTACTTGAAGGAAAGGGAAATTAGGTAGCCAAGGTGAAAGAGGAAAGAATTCCAGACATTGCAAGACAGCAAGTGAAAATTTCAATACACTGGAGATAGTGTTATAATCAACAAGAAAGCCAATGTTAATGATTGCAGAATAAAAGGACAGGAGGAAATTTGAGATGTAAGAAAACTGGAAAGATACAAAGTGTTCATTTATGATACCTAAAAAGCCAGAGGATGCGATCTTAGAGAAACATGAGTCCATTGGACTTGAGTGAATAGGGAAGTGACATGATCAGATTTCCACTTTGACAGCCAGCTGACCAATTTCACAGTTAAGTAAAAATGGAGTAAGAAGAAAGATGGCTGAGAAAACTAGTCAATAGATTACTGTATTAGTCCAGATGTGACCAGGTGGGAGCCTCTATTAGAGTGGTGGTATGGAGAAGGGGATATATAAAAGAGATACGTTGAAAATATTAAAGAGAGGAATTAGTAGCTGATTGGATATAGGAACAGAAAAAAAAAAGAAACTGAAGATGAGATGTCACTTATGCTATCAAATGTAATGACTAGGAGAATGGTAGTATTCTCTATAGTAAGGGAAGTTAGGAAAAGGGGAGGGCTTGAGAACAGTACCTGGAGCAAAGTATGCAATTAATATGTAACTAGATGTTTGATATTCCTATTGTCAATGGAGGTCACTTTTATCCATTTGTAAGATAGTTACATCTAATATATAATGCAAGAGGTACCTTACTGGAAGAGTGGGAGTTTGTGTGTGTGTGTGTGTGTATGTGTGTGTGTATCTGTGTATCTGTGTTTATGTGAAAGCAACATTAACTTTCTTAGCTGCTCATTCACTTTCAGCAAATTATGAAGTAAAGTATTGGAGATTACATGTCCTAGTGATTTATAGATTATATAATATTGTTTTAATTAATCCAACATACACATAATGGGCAAGTGGCTTAAACAGATTCCAGCAAATAACCTGGCATAATTAACATAATGTTAATATTATAAGTATATGTATGAAGAAAATAGCAGTTATATTTTTCATACAATGAATAAGAAATATGACAGCTACATCACAGGGCAAAATAATGCAATTTAATAATACATTTGAAATGAATTATCCTTCAGTCACCTCATTATCATCCAATTTGGAATTATGAATAACACTGAAAGAGGTGGAGGAAGATATGACAATTGTCTAGGAAAATATCATCATTTTGTTTTTATTATTTTTGCTGTTTACCATAACTTTACTGATTTTTAAAGATGTATTTATGATGTAGAAATATTAGGTTTGTTTTTAGTATTCTTAATCCAAAATAATATTTTAAAAAAGCTTTTTTTCCCTGAGGCAATTGGGCTTAAGAGACTTGCCCAAGGTCATACAGCTAAGAAGTGTTAAGTGTCTGAGGTCAAATTTGAACTCCGGTCTTCCTGACTTCAGGGCTGGCACTCTATCCATTGCACCACCTACCTACCCCAAAAGCGTTTTATTTTCAAAACATAGACATGGATAATTTTCTTTATTTTTATTAAAGATTTTGATTTGTATAACATATGTATGGGTAGTTCCTCAGCATTGATTTTTACAAAGCTTTCCATTACATATTTTACCCCCAGTATCCTGCCCTCCCCTAGATGGCAGGAAGTCCACTACATGTTAATAATGTTAAAATACTTGACAAATTGTGCAAGAAAAATCCTATCTACAAGAAAAAAAAAAGAAAATCATCTAAAGGAAACACAATGCAAGCAAACATCAATAGAGAGCATGAAAATATTATGTTGTGGTCTACATTTCATATACCTCTCTCTGGGTGTATATGGTTTTCTTCACTGAACAATTGGAACTTGTTTGATACAATTCTTTGTTGCAGAGAGGCATGTCCATCAGAATTGATCATCATGTAATATTGTTGTTGCTGTGTATAATGATCTCCTGGTTCTGCTCGTTTCACTCAGCATCATTTCATGAAAGTCTCTCCAGGCCTCTCTGAAATCGTGCTGCTGGTCATTTCTTATAGAGCAATAATATTCCATAACATTCATATACAATAATTTATTCAGCCACTCTCCAATTGATGGGCATCCATTCAGTTTCCAGTTTCTAGCGACTACAAAAAGGGCTGCTACAAACATTCTTGCACATGTGGGTCCCTTTCCCTCCTCTAAGATCTCTTTGGGATATAGGCCCAATAGAAACACTGCTGGGTCAAAGGGTATGCACAGTTTGATAAATTTTTGAGCATAGCTCCAAATTGCTCTCCAGAATGGTTGGCTCTGTTCACAGTTCCACCAACAATGTATTAGTGTCCCAGTTTTCCCACATCCCCTCCAGCATTCATCATTATATTTTCCTGTCATTTTAGCCAATCTGACAGGTGTGTAGTAGTACCTCAGAGTTGTATTAATTTGCATTTCTCTGATCAATAATGATTTGGAGAACCTTTTCATATGACTACAGATGGTTTTAATTTCATCATTTGAAAACTGTCTGTTCATATCCCTTGACCACTTATCTATTGAAGAGTGGCTTGAAAGCTTTTATAAAAAAAAAAAAAAAAAAAAATATATATATGAGACAGTTCTCTATATATTTTAGAAATGAGGCCTTTATCAGAACCATTAAATGTAAAGGTGATTTCCCAATTTGATGCTTCCCTCCTAATCTTGTTTGCATTGGTTTTATTTGTACAGAAACTTTTTAACTTAATATAATCAAAATTATCTATCTGGTGTTCAATTAAGAGTTCCAGATGTTATTTGGACGTAAATTTATTCCATCTCCACAGGTCTGAGAGGTAAACTATACTACATTCCTCTAATTTGTTTACAATATCACTCTTTATGTCTAGATCATGAACCCATTTAGATCTTATCTTGTTATATGGTGTTAGGTGTGGGTCAAGCCCTAATTTCTTCCACACTAGTTTCCAATTTTCCCAGCAGTTTTTTGCCGAATAGTGAGTACTTATCCCAAAAGCTAAGGTCTTTAGGTTGATCAAACACTAAATTGCTAAAGTTATTGCCTAGATTGTCCTGATATCCTATCCTATGCCACTGATTGACTACTCTATTTCTTAACCAGTAGCAAATGGTTTTGATGACCGCTGTTTTATAATATAGTTTTAGATCTGGTACAGCAAGGCAACCTTCATCTGCCTTTTTTTTCATTAATTCCCTTGAAATTCTTGACTTTTTGTTCATCCAAATGAACTTTGCTACTACTTTTTCTAGATCTGTAAAATAATTTGTTGGAAGTTTGATTGGTATGACAATAAATAAGTAAATTAGTTTGGGTAGTATTGTCATTTTTATTATATTCACTCTGCCTACCCATGAGCACTTAATGTTTTTCCAATTGATTAGGTCTGATCTTATTTGTGTGACAAGTGTTTTGTAGTTTAGTTCATATAGGTTCTGACTTTTCCTTGGCAGATAGATTCCCAAATATTTTATCCTATCATCTGTTATTTGGAATGGAATTTCTTTTTGTATCTCTTGCTGCTGACCTTTGTTGGTAATATATAAAAATGCTGATGATTTATGTGGATTTATTTTGAATCCTGCAACTTTATTAAAGTTGTGAATTGTTTCTAGTAGTTTTTTTAGTTGAGTCTCTAGGGTTCTCTAAGTATACCATCATGTCATCTGCAAAGAGAGATAAATTGGTTTCCTCATGACCTACTCTAATTCCTTTAATCACTTTTTCTTCTCCTATTTCCAAAGATAACATTTCTAATACAATATTGAATAGTAATGGTGACAGTGGGCAGTCTTGTTTCACTCCTGATCTTATTGGGAATGGTTCTAGTTTATCTCCATTATGTACAATGCTTGCTGATGGTTTTAAGTAGATGCTACTAATCATTTTAAGGAAAAGCCCCTTTATTCCTATACTCTCTAGTGTTTTTAATAGGAATGGGTGTTGGATTTTATCAAATGCTTTTTCTGCATCTATTGAGATAATCATATGGTTTTTGTTAGTTTGGTTATTAATATAATCAATTAAGCTGGTAGTTTTCCTAATATTGGACCAGCCCTGCATTCCTGGTATAAATCCTACTTGGTCATCGTGTACTATCCTGGGGATGACTTTCTGTAATCTCATTTCTAATATCTTATTTAAAATTTTTGCATCAATATTCTTTAGGGAAATTGGTCTATAGTTTTCTTTCTTCGTTTTCATGCTACCTGGTTTAGCTATCAGCACCATATTGGTCTCATAGAAGGAATTTGGTAGTATAACTTCTGTCCCTATTTTCTCAAATAGTTTGTATAGTATTGGAATTAATTGTTCTTTGAATGTTTGGTAAAATTCACATGTAAATCCATCTGGTCCTGGAGATTTTTTCTTAGGGAGTTGGTAAATAGCTTGTTCTATTTCTTTTTCTAATGTGGGGCTGTTTAAATAATTGATATCCTCTTCTGTTAACCTGGGCAATCTATATTTTTGTAGATATTCCTCCATTTCATTTAGATTATCAAACTGACTGGCATTAAGTTGGGCAAAGTAACTCCTAATTATTGCTCTAATTTCCTCTTCATTGAAGGAAAGCTCTCCCTTATCATTCTTGAGACTAACAATTTGATTTTCCTCTTTCCTTTTTCCTATCAAATTAACTAAAGGCTTATCTATTTCGTTGTTTTTTTCATAAAACCAACTCTTAGTTTTATTTATTAATTCGATAGTTTTCTTATTTTCAATTTTATTAATTTCCCCTTTTATTTTTAAAATTTCCAATTTGGTATTTAATTGAGGGTTTTTAATTTGTTCTTTTTCTAGTTTTTTTTTTAATAATAATCCCAATTCATTGATATTTTCTTTCTCTATTTTATGCAAGCAAGCATCTAGAGATATAAAATTGCCCCTTATAACCGCTTTGGCCGTATCCCACAAATTTTGGTATGTTGTCTCATTATTATCATTCTCCTGGGTGAAATTATTGATTGTGTCTATGATTTACTCTTTCACCCATTCATTCTTCAGGATTAGATTATTTAATTTCCAATTAACTTTTGGTCTATTTTCTCCTGGCCTTTTATTGCATGTGATTTTTATTGCATCATGATCTGGAAAAGATGCATTTACTATTTCTGCCTTTCTGCATTTGATTTTGAGGTTTTTATACCCTAATACATGGTCAATTTTTGTATAAGTTCCATGGACCACTGAGAAAAAAGTAAACTCCCTACTGTCTCCATTCAATTTTCTCCATAGATCTATCATACCTAACTTTTCTAACAATTGGTTAACCTCCCTAGTTTCTTTCTTATTTTGTGGTTTGATTTATCTAATTCTGAGAGAGCAAGGTTGAGATCCCCCACTAGTATAGTTTGGCTGTCTATTTCTTCTTGCATCTCTCTTAATTTCTCCCCTAGGAATTTGAATGCTATTGTGCTTGGTGCATATATATTTAGTATAGATATTGATTATCTATGGTACCCTTTGCTAAAATATAATTTCCTTCTTTATCTCTTTTGATTAGATCTATCTTGGCTTTTACCTCATCTGAGATAAGGATTGCTACCCCTGCTTTTTTTTTTTTTTTTTGTTCACCAGAAGCATAATAGGTTCTGCTCCAGCCTTTTACCTTCATTGTATATGTGTCACTATGTTTTAGATGTGTTTCTTGTAGACAACATATTGTGGGATTCTGGTTTTTAATGCAGTCTGATATCTGCTTCCAATTTATAGGAGAGTTCATCCCATTCACATTCACAGTTAGCATAATTAATTCTTTATTTCCTGCCATCTTATTTACCTGTTATGTTTTCCCCTTTCCTTTCCCCTTTCTCCCTTCCCCCCTTCTCAGTATTTTCCTTTTGATGACCCCCTCTCCCAAACAATCCATCACCCTTTAGATCCCCTCCCCCTTTTTTTACTCCTTTCCCCGGATTCTTCTATTTTCCCTTCTATTAGTTTATCTCTTTCTTTTTCTCCTTTCCCTTCCACTTCCTTCTAGCTACAGACAAGTTTCTATGTGAAATCAATTATCTGATATACAGTTTTAGAGCCCAAACTGATGACAGTGAGATTTAAAGAATGCTCATCTCCCTCCCCTCTTTCTCTCAATTATATTGGGTTTTCCTTGTCTCTTCATGAAATTTCACCTTGTTTTTACCTCCTTTTTTTAAAAATCTTATTTAACACCTTTTTCTTATTTTCCCCAGTATGATAACCTTTCCCCCTCTAGTTCTCTTTTCCATATTATCAAAGTAATATTTACTTAATTATACCCCAAAACTTTAAGTATCCCCATAGTAGAAATAAAGTTCTCAAGAGTCCTCTCCTTTTTACCTTTTTATGCTTCTCTTGAGTTCTGTGTTTGGAGGTCAAATTTTTTGTTCAGATCTTGTCTTTTCATTAGAAATAGGTGAAATTCACCTATATCATTAAATGACCATCTTCTTCCCTGGAGGATAATGCTCATTCTAGCTGGATAGGTTATTCTTGGCTGTAATCCAAGTTCCTTTGCCTTTTGGAATATCTGGTTCCAGGCCCTTCGATCCTTCAATTTGGAGGCTGACAGATCATGTGTGATTCTAATTATTGATCTTTGGTATTTGATTTTGTTTCTTTCTAGCTGCTAGCAAAATCTTTTCCTTGGTGTGATAGTCCTGACATTTAGCCACAATATTCTTTGGGGTTTTAATTTTGGGGTCTCTTTCATGAGGTGATCAGTGAATTCTTTCAATGGTGATTTTGCCTTCTGATTCTACAACCTCAGGGCATTTTTCTTTCAGGATTCCCTGGAAAATAGTGTTTAGATTCTTTCTTTTCATCATGGCTTTCAGGAAGTCCAATAATCCTTAGATTGTCTCTCCTAGATCTATTTTCCAAGTTCGTTGTTTTTCCTATGAGATATTTCATATTTTCTTCTCTTTTTTTCATTTTTTTTTGTTTTTGTTTTACTGATTTTTGAAGTCTTATTGAGTCATTCACTTGCATTTGTTCCATTCTTATTTTTAAAGTGTTGTTTTCTTCAGTTACCTTTTTAATCTCCTTTTGCAACTGGCCAATTTGTTCATTGCACTCTTTTTTCACTTCACTAATTTTATTTTTCAGTGCATTATTGTCTATTTCCAATTCACCAATTTTGTTTTTCAATAAATTGGTGTCTTTATCATATCTGTTTTGGAGGGCTTCTTGCACTGATCTCAGTTTATTTTCCCATTTATCATCCAGCTCTCTTTTGAGATTCTTTATGCAATCTTCCAGAAAGGCCTTTTGAAAATGGGACCAGTGATGGTCTTTGATGACTTCCTCTGGAGTTTTGTCTAAAAGAACTTCAGGATCTGGGATCTGCTTTTCTTTCTCTCGATAGAAGCTGTCTATGGTGAGAGCTCTCTTTTGTTTCTTCATTTTTTTAGAGAGCTTGGGGGTGTGTTTAAGGCTAGAGAAGTGGTGGCTGTGGTAGTTTTCCCTGGGACAATTCCGCTAATTAACTTAAGGTTCTGGGCCAGTGGGGGCTAGGACTTTGCCTGATAGGCCAAGGACTTTCCCCGAAGTACTCCTTAAAAAAGGCAAATCTGCCAGAACACCTGCCCCCAATCAGGACAGAGTGTTCTCGATTGCCTCAGATAAACTTCAAGTGTTTGGAGTTTGGAATTTCTGCCATGCTGAGCTGAGTCCCACCCTCACTTCCGGGCTGCACAGAGTAAACTCTTTACCCCTCTGTTCGAGTTAAACAGACCTGATATGAAGTTCTTCAGAGATATCTGCAAGCAGTGTCCAAATATTTCTGGATTCATTGACTTGAAGATCAATTCAGAGATTTATTTTATTGTTGATTTGAGAGAAGATCAGAGGAGGACACAGAGAGTCACGTTTTCACTCCACCATCTTGGCTCCACCCTCCAATTATCCCCCACATAGATAATTTTCAACATTCATCTCTTCCAAAGCATTGTGCTACAAAATTTTTTTTTCTCCCTTACTTCCCCCCACCCCTCAATATATGTTAAACATGTGCAATTCTTCTATACATAGTTTCACAATTATCATGCTTCACAAGAAAAATCAAATCAGATAGGAAAAAAAATAAAATGCAAGCAAATCAACAAAAAAGTGAAAATACTATGTTGTGATTCATACTTAGTTCCCACAGTCCTCTCTCTGGATGCAGATGACTCTCTTCATCACAAAACCATTGGAACTGAATTGAATTACCATGACCAGAAGAACTGATCGCTGTGTAGTCTTGCTGTTCTTGTGTACGATATTCGGGTTCTACTCACTTCCCTTTAACATCAATTTGTGTAAGCCTACCCAGGCCTCTGTAAAATCATCCTGCTGATCATTACTTCTAGAACAATAATTGAATCATATTTCCTAATATAAGTTTCACTAGTCTATTTTTTTGCCCACCTCTATATTGAAGTTAATGAATATGAAGCCCTATGCCGAATTAATTTGCAGCATCTTGACATATCCTTCACTGAATATCTTAATATTTTCTTCTTTTTAGCATGTTTTAATATATCAAGTGCAATTATCTTCGATATATCCTGATCCTAGAAATTCTTTACAAACTTATTCACAAGGATTAAATGAGTTTTCTTAATTCCTTTATAAAGCCAGTAAAACTAACTCATTGCACTGCTTTATTTACTTCTCCAAAGGGAACTTAGGAAACTATGTTCTACTTATCAGAAGCATTTTTAGGTCTTCTGATTCTTTTTGCTAATTGAGAAATCAATATGGACATCAAATCATTTCCTTCTTAAGCATATTAATTTATTTCCCCCTTCTTTTTTTAATTCTTTACCTTTATATAATTACTTATTTTAACCTTTTTAAAAAATTCTGAGTTCCAAATTCCTTCATTTCTTCCCATGCTCTACTGCACCCATTGAGAAGAAAAGAGAAATTTATTCATGTATACATATGAAATCATGCAAAACACATTTTCTTAACATCCATATTTCAAAAAAAGAAAAATAAAGTAATTGAGAAAATGAGACCAGTTTGTACTCAGATTACATCAGTTTTCTTGATGGAAATGAATAGCATTTTTTTTTCCATCATGAGTCTTTGAGAATTATCTTGCATTGATATATTGATGAGAATAGTCAAGTCTTCCACAGTTGATAATCATCACTACATTGTGTCCCGGTGAACAATGATCTCCAAGTTCTTTTCAGTTCTCTTTGCATTATGTTAATGTAAGTTAATGTAAGTTTTGTTATGCATTTCAAAAATTACTCTCCCCAAAATTTCTTTTATCACAATAATATTTTATCCCAATCATATACCATAATATTTTCAGCCATTGCACAATTGATGAGCATCCTTTTGATTTCTAAATTTTTATCACCCCTCAAAGAAATGCTGTAAATATTTTTGTCCATATATGTCATTTTCCTTTTTATTTGATATCTTTGGGACATGTATACAGTAGTGGTATTTCTGGAAGAAGAGATATGCATAGTTTTACATCACCTTGGGCATAGTTTCAAAGTATACAACTGTGCAATATTTCTTAAACTATAGGTCATGACCCCATATGGTTGCATAACTCAATGTGGAAGTTGTGAAAAATTTGGCAAAAATGAAAGGTTTCTGAATGCAATAATTAATTCAAAATCAAAGAGAACAAATCTGAAGTGTTTCTGGCAATACTTGCCATATTGCATTGTTTGACCTGGGTTCTGAACTCACAATATGTGCACTTTGCACTGCACATGCACAAATGATACCAGAAATCTCAATTCATATTTGAGTTGAGCTCACATAAACATTTCTCAGGCAAAAAGGGATTCCTAGTAGAAAGAATATAGGGAACCCTACAATAGTGTGCCTATTTTCCTTCAACTAACTCAAGCATTTGTGATTTCTGAGAGCTGTGAAGTGGTACCTGAGAGTAGTTTTAATATGATTTTCTTTAATTAATAACGATTAACAGCATTTTATATGACTATAGCTATCTTTGATTTCTTCTTCTAAAAAGTGCCCTTTCATGTCTTTTGACATTTATTTGTTTTATTTTTTGGAATCAGATCATACTCAGCTCTGCCTCAATTTTTTTTGGACTGCCCAATTACTATTGTCAAGGTTAGTCATATGGTTTACTTGTCCATGCATAAAACATAAATAGTTTGGCATTGTTGAGTGCCTTGAAATTAGTTTTTGATGACTCTTGTATGTTAAATTTTCTAGAGTTCAGGTTTAGTTGAGACAAAATAATTAAAACCTGCAAATTCATTGAATATCCATTTTCATTCAATATTATCTTTAATTTTATTGGATGTAATATTTTTGTCTGCAGGCCTAGTTCTTTTGAATATTGATATATAAGATTCCAAGGCTTATGGTCTTTTATTATAGCTGCTTACAGATCCCATAAAATTCTAATTGTAGTTGCAGCATTTTTGAATTGTTGTTTATTTGGTCTCTTGTTTATTGTAAAATTTTCTGTTTCATCTGGGGTTTTTGAAATTTAGCAATAGTTTCTCTATGTTTTTTTTTCTTGCAGAGTCTCATTGAGGTGATGATCAGTGGATTTTTTCTACTTTTACTTGCCCATCTTTTTCTATTATTTCAGGACAATATTTTTGGTTATTTCCTGTGCTACTCTAACAAGGTTTTTGTTATTGTTGTTGTTGTTGTTATTGTTATTGCTCATAGGTTTCATGTAGTCCAATCATTCTTGTTTTCTCTTCTTGAACTCTTCTCCAGGTCTGTTATTTTTCTTATGTTTTACATTCTTTTATATATATTTTGTTTTGCTATGTTTTGATTTCATGGCTTCAGTGTCTTCCTCTTGCCCAATTCTAATTTTCAAGGAATCATTTTCTTCTCTAAGACTCTATCTCCATTTGTATTTGGTTGACTTTCTCTTTATTATCTCCTTGTTTTCTTGAATGTTTCTTATTTATTTAAAGTTTTCCCTCAATTTCTCTCAATTGATTTTTGAAGTCCCTCTTAAGTTATTGTATGAATGTCTTCTGTGTAGGTAGCCATTTAGCATTACTCTTTGTAGTCAAAAAGTTTTTGTTGTTGTTTTGTTTTATTTTTTACTTTACTGTTTTACTCTCAAGAGAACACCAGTCTTCTTTACTGTGTTAGTAAGTTTCTATGGTCGGGTTCTTTTTCCCTTGCCTCATCATTTTTTTTTTGAATGAGCACTTATTAGTGTGACTACCTCTAGTCCTAGGAAGGAGGGGGGATAATGTTTCAGGCCTCATTCATTTATCTCCTGTGGCCTTGAATCCCAAACCAAGAACTTCTCTCTCCTACAAGTGCTGGCAAAAAGCAGTGTCCCTGTCACACTCTTTTGCACTAACTGACTGTGCTGAATCTTCCTCATCCAGGACCAAGTCCAAGCAGCACAGCTGTTTGTGACATTATTTACCAGCAGGGGTTCCCTCAGTCTTCCTAGATTCAGATCCCCAACTACTCACACTGTCCATGAGGTGAAAATCCCTTTGGTTTGTACTTAAGTTCCCTCAGAATCCAGCAAGCCCCAAGACTCCCTGTTTGCTATTCCAGGACAATGGGTTTGAAAGTGTTCACACTTTATGCTGGTAAAATTACCATCAGGGGTATTTTTTCAGGTCTTCTCAGGTTACCCCAGGAGAACTCCTGTTCTACCCTGAGGCTTGTTTATAGCTTCACTCTAAGGTGAAATTTTGCTTTGTTTGAGGGGAAAATCTGGAGAGCTTGAAATATTCTGACCTAGTTTGCCATTTTCGAAAATTCCTGCCTCAATTTATTTTATTTATTATTTTTGCTGAGGCAATTGGGGTTAAGTGACTTGCCTAGGGTCACACAGCTCGGGAATGTTAAGTGTCTCAGACCAGATTTGAACTCAGGTCTTCCTGATTTCAGGGCTGGTGCTCTATCCACTGCACCACCTAGCTGCCCCCTTTTATTTCTGATTATTAATAAATATTCCTAAGTAATTCCTAAGTAAAAAACAGGTATGGACAAAGGAAAAAGTGAGGCTTTCACCATGCTACATAAATTCCTAATTATATTTATAAAACTAAAGTTCTGGAAGATCATAGTTATGTTTCTATTTAAAGTTTTCCTTTAAAACCTCTAATCTTCCTTTTTCTCATAATAATTTTATTAAAATTATACACTGTGCTAAATATTCTGGTTAAGGCTGCCTTTGGAATACATATGATATACTTTTGATAATTATTCTTTTCTTCAGATTTCTTGTTATTTAACCCATAATATTTAGCCATTGCAATTAAGCCATAAATTTATTTATTTGTTTGTTTTTAGTCTTATTGCTGATTTAACTTGAATGATTTTCTCACAGAATTTTTTTTATTTTGTTTTTTCTTAGTATTTTTATTTGTTGTTCTTTTGCTTTATTTGGTACATTTCTTGTAGTTTTCTGGTGACTTTTACAGCTAGTCCAGAAGTTCTTCCCTGATCACAAGTGACTTTTTTATTTTATTTTATTTTATTTATTTTTTGCTGAGGCAATTGGGGTTAAGTGACTTGCCCAAGGTCACACAGCTAGGACCTGTTAAGTGTTTGAGGCCAGATTTGAACTGAAGTCTTCCTGCCTTCAGGGATGGTGCTCTATCCACTGCACCACCTAGCTGCCCCCTGAAGTGACGTTTTTAGCCAAAAAGCATTGTAAATATATTTTATTGCTTTGAGAAAAAAACAAAACTCATTTACCTTTCCTTTGAAAATATGTGACAAGAGATAGCTCTTTTCTTGTGGATGGAACCCTTGACTCAGAACCCTAAGGGTAAATACTCCTCTTGAATTCATTCAGTTAACCTTAAGAATCTATTACCTCACAAAAGAGGGCAAAGTGATATATTAAGGATTCATCTAATAGATTTGTCTTTTTTTCAAGCTTTAATGTGCTTTGTAAATGTAATGGTTCATAAAATCTTGTAAATATGACATTTTAGCAAAAAGTATATTATTAGTACCAGGGATTAGTAGATGTATATTTTAGTCATGGTTCTCCAACTTAATAGTCGTATAATTTAGGCATAAAAAAGAACAACTTCTGGAAACATCAGTTTCTTTGAATGTAAAATAGTAAGACATCACATGGAACTAATGGGTTTCTAAGTTAGTTTGCATGTCTTAGATGATTCTATGATGGCTTTGACCAATTCAAAATATATATTATTCTGCCGCTAAACAATTGTATAGCTATCCTTAAGATTTTTACAGTACCATTGATTTTTACACTAACTGTCATTTTGTGATCTTACTTTTTTACTCAATAGACCTAGTCAATTTGATATTGTCTTTTCTTCTATTAGTATTAAAAGTCTAGTGTGAAATGCTAGGTGAGGTTCAATGTTATTAACTACAATATCAAGGATGTCTTTGAAATCCTGAGGGAAATGAGAAAACCAATTATTCCTTAGAGTATTAACTACTCTATAAAAGTTAAATTAAATATATTGCTATTACCACATTCCTGATGCATGCAGATCTGCTATTAAATTTAATGGGAGTTGTGTTCTCATTAAATGATTAGTACAGACTTATGTGAGGCAGGGTGAATGTTTAGTATGTTGCATGGAGGTTAATCAGTTCTCACATATTCAATCTATATTTTTCCTAATACAAAATGACAAGATTTGCCATCATGATTTTTTTAAATAAGAAATGTCTCTGTATTGGTATTAAATAACATGTTTTGATTTGTTAACAAACAGAAAGGAGAAAAGTGGGAAAATACATATTGTGATTTTAAAGAATAAAGCTAATATTTATATGACAATTTTAGTAATATAAAGATGATTATGTGCAAATGTATTAGTTGTAAGAATTGAATTTTAGAGCAGTAACTTATGATAACTACTTTCTCAATTATAAGTATAGACCTGTATTTAATTAATGACTGATTCCTCCAGCTACACATAATAATTCTCACAAATTTATACTAAAATAAATGAAGATATGATTGCTCAAAAATTTTAATGATATGTTGAGCTAAAAACTGAACAACAGAGGGAGAGATGACAGTCTTGAGGAAGCTTAAATAGAGACTAAAAAGGAAGAGAAGGAAGCTGAAACAAGGTAGATTTTGACTTTGGGGATTCTTTTATTTATTTAAGAATAGGAATTTGAGCAGCATCTTAGAGAAATTTACTTAAGCTACAGATCTAAAACAAAACTAAATAAGGGCTTGGCATTTAGAAGCCAGGACAAGTGTCCTTAGGACAAATCATCAGTAAGGGGCTAAAGGTTATTTCAGCACACCATGAGATCCTTGCTTTTATAGGACTTTAGAGAGTCTGTCTTCACTGGCAATGAAGCAGTATAGGATAAATATCAGAAATTTAGGCATTAAACCTGTATACTTCTGACTAGGTATGTCAGTTAAACTATAAATTTTTGGGTTCCTCATTTGTAAAGTGCAGATAATAATGTTTGCAATATCTATCTTGTACATCCTTGTAAATAAAGAAATTGTAATTTGTCCACAATGGAAAATATAACTTGTTCAAAGCTTATGACCCTAGGATTCCTCTAATTGTAATAGATTGGGTCTCTTATTCTAAAAGAGTGGTTTAGAAAATATTTTTATGACATTGTGTAGGTCAAGAACTAGATTTCAATGAGATAAAGTAAAGTAAATCTCTGTAGTGTCCCCAGGTTCTCAGGATAGCAAAGTCTTTTGGTAATTTAGAAACACACTTGAGCCCATAATACTCTCATCATTCTCCTTAATCTTTTGTTAATCTTCAATCTCCTGGTATGCTCTTTCAGTAATTCCTGAAAACACACCCACATCTGTCCCATTTTAAAAACCAAAACAGTAGTGACAAGGATGACAATGATAATAGCAACAACATACTAATATCACTTGATCCAGCCATTCTGGTAAGCTGTTATCCTACATTTTTCCCTCTGTTAATTAAACAACTCAAGAAAGTCATTTATGCCTCTTGCTTCTACTTCTTTCCCTTTCATTCTCTTCTAAACTCTATGTTCTCTGACTTCTGACCTTATCATTTATCTGAAATTGTTCTTTACAAAGTAACCAAAGAATCACCAAATGAAAGGCTTTTTTAAAGATAGAATTTGCCTCCTAGATTTCTTAAATTTCTTTAAAATTCAGTTCAATGTTTACCTTCTTCTGGGATCCATTACCCCATTTCTACTTACCTCCGCTGTTAATGTTTTCCCCCTACTACTGACATCAACTTTACCATGCATAATATACATACAATTTTTAAACCATATCTTCAATATTATGATGTGAGTTTCTTGAGGGTCAGGATCAAATGTTTATCATTTCTTTGTATTCCTAGTGCTTCCATAATGCATGGAAAATAGTAAGTATATTAAATTCTTCTTGATTTGTTGACTTGGCTTGAGTTGCTTTAATATTCTTTGTTCCTCATAGTAAGATGAATTATCTTCCATCAGTAAAATCATCACCTTGTTCCCTCATTATATTTTTACCTGTTGACAAACTAGGCAATAACTATAACAATTTAGTCTTTGATAAAACCAAAGACCCCAGCTTCTGGGATAAGTACTCACTATTTGACAAAAACTACTGGGAAAATTGGAAACTAGCGTGGAAGAAATTAGGGCTTGACCCACATCTAACACCACATACCAAGATAAGATCTAAATGCGTTCATGATCTGGATATAAAGAGGGATATTATAAATAAATTAGAGGAATGTAGTATACTTTACCTCTCAGACCTGTGGAGATGGAATAAATTTATGTCCAAAGAATAACTGGAACTCTTAATTGAACATTAGATAGATAATTTTGACTATATTAAGTGAAAAAATTTTTGTACAAACAAAACCAATGCAGTCAAGATTAGGAGAGAAGCAATAAATTGGGAAATCATCTTTACATTTAAGGGTTATGATAAAGGTCTCATCTCTAAAATATATAGAGATTGTCTCATATTTATAAGAATTCAAGCCATTCTCCAACTGATAAATGGTCAAAGGATATGAACAGACAATTTTCAGATGATGAAATTAAAACTATTTGTAGTCATATGAAAAGGTGCTCCAAATCACTATTGATCAGAGAAATGCAAATTAAGACAACTCTGAGGTACCACTACACACCTGTCAGATTGGCTAAAAGGACAGGAAAAGATAATGATGAATGTTGGAGGGGATGTGGGAAGGCTGGGACACTGATGCATTGTTGGTGGAATTGTGCACGGATTCAGCCATTCTGGAGAGCAATTTGGAGCTATGCTCAAAAAGCTATCATACTGTACATACCCTTTGACCCAGCAGTGTTTCTACTGGCCCTATATCCCAAAGAGATCTTAGAGGAGGGAAAGGGACCCACATGTGCAAGAATGTTTGTGGCAGCCCTTTCTGTAGTGGCTAGAAACTGGAAACTGAATGGATGCCCATCAATTGGAGAGTGGCTGAATAAATTATGGTACATGAATATTATCGAATATTATTGTTCTGTGAGAAACGACCAGCAGGACGATTTCAGAGAGGCCTGGAGAGACTTACATGAACTGATGCTGAGTGAAATGAGCAGAACCAGGAGATCATAATAAACGGCAACAACAATACTATATGATGATCAATTCTGATGGACATGGCTCTCTTCAACAATGAAACGTTTCAAACCACTTCCAATTGTTCAGTGAAGAAAGCCATATACACCCAGAGAGAGGGGTGTGAAATGTGGACCACAACATAACATTTTCATGCTCTCTATTGATGTTTGCTTGCATTGTGTTTCCTTTCTCTGATTTTTTCTTCATTGTAGATATGATTTTCCTTGCACAAAAATGATGTGTGGAAATATGTATACATATATTCGATTTGTCAAGTATTTTAACATAATTAACATGTAGTGGATATCCTGCCATCTAGGGGAGAGGTGGGGAGCACGGGGAAAATTTGTAACAGAAAGCTTTGTAAGGGTTAATATTGTAGAATTACCCATACATGTGTTTTGCAAATAAAAAGTTTTAATAAAAAAATATTTTACCTCATTAACAATGAGGAGTACTATTTTCTGGCCATCTTTATTTTCCCACTATTAAGGAACCTTTAGGTTTACATCTTTTTCAATGTTTACATCTTTTTCATTTATAAGAAAGTTATTTGGGAAAAATGTGCTTTGAACAAAACTTATTCAGGGATCTTATAGGGTACTTTAATCAAGATATATGATGTTAAATATATTATACAAAATGGTGCATGTTAAGTGAGCAGACCATGCTATTTCAATGAAAATATAGGTGTACACTAATATATATTTAATTTATAATGATATTTTATGATTCCTTATGCATCACAGATATTTTATTTGCAATGATTTTGTGAATAAAGTTATAAGCATCATTAAACTCTAAGTGATAAGCTTTAATATATGATTCATTAAGGAATTTTCAAATAAAAACTTAAAAATCACTAGAAAGTTATATTATAAAATAAATTTTAAAACTTTATCATACATTTACTGATGCCAAATATTCAGATAAACATGGGAAATTATATTTTAGAAAAACAACTATATATCATACAAGTTATGTGTCCCTTAACTTAGAGGTATTTAAGAAAAGTCTGAAATATCATTTACTAAGTATGTTATGCTGGCGATTGCCTTCTTGTATATTTTGGAGCACTTGTCTGCTGATTTTCCTTACAATTCTTTAAGTATTTGTTTCTATGAAATGCAGTTAGTAGACTCTAACAAGCCATTTTTAAAAGCTTCTAAATAAATTATTGATATCATAAAAGCCATTATAACAAAGTCCTTAGACTTTAGTATTGTTTTGTTCATTAGCTCTGCAAAAGGTGAACAAAAAGTGAATTATAACAATTTTGCATTTATTTGTATTTATTAGACTTATGTAAAACTTTTCTAACTTTATTTCATACATTATATTTAACTATGAAATAATGTCTTCTAAACTTAGCATCTTTGTACCAATCATTTAAAAATATTTATGTCTATTTGATTCAACCTCATAAACCTAGAAGTTTGTAATGATGTACAACTTCATTGAAGGGCTGAAAAAGTCTAAAAAATTTGGCCAAAACATTAAAGAAATATATTAGAATATTTATAAGTCCTTAAGGGATCTTTGAATGTTTTACAAAGGCAAATAAAATAAACAATAGTGAGAAATTCTTGAGCTTGTAGAGAGGAAAGAATAAGGAATGGG